>UESW01002071.1:0-142659 GCA_900491605.1 Calamus simplicifolius | reverse complement strand
TGGATTAAGCGACAACTTGAAGATTATGGCATAACACTTGATAAAACTCCTATTAGATGTGATAATACAAGTGCAATAAATTTAACTAAAAATCCAATTCAACATTCAAGAACCAAACACATTGAAATTAGATATCACTTTATAAGAGAACATGTAGCTAATAATGAAATTTGTCTTGATTATGTTAATACTGAAGAATAATTAGCTGACATATTTATAAAACCCTTGAGTGAAGAGAGATTTTGTTATCTTAGAGGTGAATTAGGGATTTGTGACCCTTTGGAATGATTTTGAAACCCTTAAGGAATGACTATCTAGATTTTTATAATTTCTTGAAATTTCTTTCATATTTTAAGGATAATTTATCTAGTCATCTATACAATTTGACTCTTCATATTCCAAAGATTTTTTCAAAAATTATTGACCCTATTTTGACAAGTTTTGGATGTTTGAAACTCATCTTTTTTCTCTGAAACTGTCAGTGGAGTCGACACCTCAATCTGAGGAGTCGACACCTCTTCTGTGTCGCTCTCAGTCATTGACCTTGGAGCCGACTCTAGTTCGAGTGCTAACTGTGTTAGCGACTTGGAGTCGACACCGACTTTGCGGGAGTCGACACCTGGTGGTCCCAAGTTGACTTTATTAGGGCAGAGTCGACACCTCCGTCATTTCTATCATTTCCAATCCCTTTCCAAACTCGCTCCAAACTCTCTCAAAACCTCCCCAAGCCAAATTCTCCTCAAATCGAACATTCCCAAGGATTTCTATGGATCCTAAGCGGAGAGGATCGGTTCTTGGAGCTCCCATAACCACCAGGAAGCGTACGGTCCGGCGTCCCGTCCGTGAGCCATCTCCAAGCAACGATTCTTCCTCGACCCATTCAGATAATCCTGATCCTTCATCTCCACAGGTAAACACTTTAGCCGAGAGAGTTATTACTATGGGTAGAAAGATTGATTTTGATTTCTTTGAGTCCGAGGGATTTTCTATTGGAAGACAAATCAAAGAGCTTGGCTGGGACAAAGTTTTCTCGTTGGATGTTCCCACTTATCCAGCCCTTGTTAAGGAATTCTATTTTAATTTATTAAGGGGAGACGGTGGGATTATCAGTTCTGTTAGAGGGAAGAGAGTTCACCTTACCTTTCAAAGTTTAGGACATCTTCTGAGCATCCCTGTCACTGGATTAGCTGCTGACATTCATAGTGAGAGGTCTGATGCATTATCAAGGATGTTAGGAGAGAAGTGTCTGAATTTGAAGAAGTTAGGGCTAATCAGTTGCCCTTGGAGCTTAGATTACTTCACAATATCTGCAGTAGGATTTATTTCCTAAGACTGGCCGATTTGAGTATGTCTCGGAGCGAACATTGTTGTTATGGACAGTTTTCTAACAGGTCAGCCTATTAACCTTGCTGGGATGATGATTTTCTATATGGCTGAGGCTGGGGGCAAAAGGAGATCTTCACTGCCCTATGGTATGATTTTGACTATGGTGTTTAGAAGTCAAGGTATTGTAATTTCTGATATGAGCCATCAAAGAACCTTAGACACACTGATTACTATAGCTTGGCTACTGTGCACCGGATGGGCTTTGTGAAGGTTAATGGTCAATGGGAAGAGAAAGGGCCATCTGGATGAGAGAGCCACTGAGATTAGACTTCTGCACCATCTGAGGTTGGTCCATCAGCGAGGCATCCTTCACAGAGCCTAGCATATCTTCACCACCTCCTGCTCCTGCTCCTGCTCCAGTTCCTGTACTGCCACCTATGTCATCTGTCAGATTTTCAGATATTTGTTAGAGCAACTCAAAAGTTTATTTGTTGCTCAAAAAGAAGAAATGAAGACAGAGTTTGATAGCCAATTTATGAATTTGAAAGAAACCCTTTACTCTTTGGATGATCGCATTAGATTGATTGAGTCTACCCTTGGTTCCTCTGCTGAATCCTTAAAGAATGATCTCAGAACATATTTGAGGACTTAAAAACATTGGTGGAGACTCAGAAACCTATTCCAAATGTAATGCTGAACTTCAGGACAAATTGCTTCTATATGTACAATTGTTGATGAAAGACTAAAGGCCTTTGTAAGGACTCAAGTAAGGAATGGCAAGGATTGTAGAAGAACTACAAAGGCGTGCTAGAAATAATTTGTAATTACCCTGTTGATTTATCTTAAAGTTTCAATGTAATGAAGTATAGTTTGATGTTTGATATAATAAAGTTTCATTTTATAATGTTTAACTTTTGATGTAATGAACTTATCTTATACTTAATGAATATCTTTTGATCCTTAAAAAATCTATCAATTTTGTCATTTTACTTAACCCTTCTTGATCTTTTTGTTGATTACAAAAAAGGGGAGAGTTATGTAAGCATTTCCTAATCGTATATGCATTGAATGTAAAACAAAATAAAAGGGGGAGAAATATTTAGCTTTTGGATATGCATTAGATCAAGTAAGCTCAATTAAGCTTAATTTATTGGCATCTAATCAACTGCACATAAGGAAAGGCAATTAAAACTGATATAACTGTCTTATCAGTATCAAACATTAAAATTTTCTGTTAAAAGGAAGAATAATTGTTAATTTGAACTTCACAGGGGGAGCTACCTCATTCAGGGAGCTTATCTGTGAGGATTAAATATTTGAAAATTTGATTTGAGAATCCTATTGTTTACTCATGCATATACTCAATGTTTTTATAATCATCAAAAAGGGGAGATTGTTGACCCAATTATTGATTTTGATGATTAATAAAAAGATATGAGTATATTCATTTATTACTCATGATTTAACAAGTGTTTCAGGGCTTAAAAATGTTTAATTAATCAAAAGGTATAAGAAACGTGTTTTGAATCAAATGCCAAAGTATATTTCAAAATTCAGAGCTTGGAGTCGACACCTAAAAGGTCTGGAGCCGACCCCATGGCCAAGCAAATGCTTTCCTGATTTTTTTGGCACGGTCTGGAGCTGACACCCAGTGTTTCGGAGCCGACACCCAGAGTTACGGAGTCGACACTTACAGTGTTTAGAGTCGACTCCAATACGGGAACAGAAAGCATGTTTTTGGACTTCTCTGGAGCCGACACTTGCAGTTTTCTGGAGCCGACTCCCGAATGCGGCGAGTCAACACTCAACTTTTTGGAGCCGACTCCTCAACGAACTTTTACTTTCTATTTTGGATACTCGACTTGGAGCCGACACCTAAAAATTAGAGCCCACTCCAACCTATCAGGAATGGATTTTCAAAATGTCAGAACGGCCTCCAACGGTAATATTTTCTCACTTAATCTCTAACGGATACTTTTTTGTGTGTAGGAGGAATCCAAGGATAGAAATAACGGCTAGTTTTTTACCTAATCTTGGATTAAGAAGAATCTATAAAAGGGGGAGTTCGTCCGTTTGAAAAAGTGACGAAAAAATAGAGAGAAATCAAATTGAAAAATCTAAGAAGTCTTGAGCAAGAAATCAAGAGGAAAGAATCAAAGTTCAAATCCATCAACTCCAGAAAGCTCAAAGAGAAATCCAAGGCATTCAAAGTTCAAATTCGAAGGATTTCCCAAAAGAAGAAAAAGAGCCAAAAACCTTGTTTTTCCCAACTTCTCATCTGCAAATCTTTGTGAAGAATCTGAGCTGAGGCCTGATTCAACATCTCAAAGAAAAGAAAAAGAAGAAAAGAAGAAAAGCTCAAATCAACTCTGCTTCAAACAGGCTTTTCTAACCTTGTTTATTTATATTGAATATTTGCTCATTTGAGGAGCTGTTTGTTATGTAAACTATATTCTTATTTGTTTGTGCTAATTCAATCAGGGGATTGAATTAGTGGAGGTAGTATACCTCGGGTCAAGCTAGAATAGCTTGGGTTTGGGTTTTGTGCTGGTGAGCCCGAAAAACCAGCTGGGTTCATTGTAATCCCTTGAGAAACAATAAGTTTTAAGTTGTGAGCTTGTAAAATAACTCGGCTGTAATCTAGTAGATTATAGTGTGGACCCAAGTGGTACTTGGGAGTGGACGTAGGTGTTGGATACACCGAACCACTATAAAATCTTTGTGTTTGCCGTATTTTGAATCTCTCTCTCTCTTTGTTTGTTGTTAATACTTACCTTGCACTTAATCTTGTTATTCCAAAGCTAATCGTTTTAAAAGGTTAATTTTTTTAAGAACCCAATTCACCCTCCCTCTTGGGTTACCATCTGGGCCAATATATTATAATATATAATTTACATTGTGTTATAATATTTATAATATAATGATATATTATGATAAATTATATATTATAATAAATATAAAATATCACATATTAATATATATTATAATATGATAGGATATTATAACAAATATTATATTATAACAATAATATATCATGTAATATTATGATTATATTATTCAATATTAAAATTATTAATATATAATAATATATAATTTAATTAATATAAACATATTAATATAATTACAATATTAATTTATATTAATAATATTCTTATAATTTATAATTATTTATATTATTTATTCATAATTTATTATTATTTAATAATAATCATTTAGATATTTAGTATAATTTGTAAATTATAACCATCATTATTTTAATTATACGTTAATTAAATACTTAATAGTAATCATTATTAATTATAATTTAATATAATCTATTAAATAAATAATAATAATTAATACAATTAAATATGATTTGAGAATAAAATTAACATAATAATTATTAAATCATCATTTCTAACTGATTATTAAATAAGATAATCTTTTAAAAAACAAGACATTGAATTTAGAGGCTGGGGTTTTGGCGCAGAAAAAATCGAGCGACCGCCAAGGGCGGTCGCAGAAGCCATCTTTAGCGACCGTTTGAGGGCGGTCGCTAAAGGTGGTCGCGAAAAGTTAAAAAAAAAAAACGGATGTCCACCGTTTCAAGACCACCTTTAGCGACCGCCCTCAAGCGGTCGCTAAAGGTGATCGCGAAAAGTTAAAAAAAAAACGGATGTCCATCGTTTCAAGACCACCTTTAGCGACCGCTTGAGGGCGGTCGCTAAAGGTGGTCACGAAAAGTTAAAAAAAAAACGGAGCTTGAGGGCGGTCGCTAAAGGTGGTCGCGAAAAGTTAAAAAAAAAAATGGATGTCCACCGTTTCAAGACCACCTTTAGCGACGCCCTCAAGCGGTCGCTAAAGGTGGTCGCGAAAAGTTAAAAAAAAACGGATGTCCATCATTTCAAGACCACCTTTAGCGACCGCTTGAGGGCGGTCGCTAAAGGTGGTCACGAAAGTTAAAAAAAAAACGATGTCCACCGTTTCATTTAATCATCAGTCGATGCCCTAATCCCACGCCGCAAGGTCTTCTTCCTGAAACCCTCGCTCCCACGCCCGCAAGGTCTTCTTCCCGCAAGCTCCTCTCCGCCGTCAACCCCGGACGCCGGAACCCTCCCCCGCCACCTTTAAAACTCCACCGCATAGAAGCAAAAACAATCCGGGTAAGCTCCCTTTCCCTGTTATGGTTTTATTGCTCTCCCTTTAGAAGATTTTGTTAGTGTTTTTCGAGGGCCTCCCTTTTCCGCTGAAGATTTTGTTTGTTTTGCTCCTCTCCGCTGAATTTTCCCTGGTATTAATCTTCCCCTCGATTCGAAGTTCTGTTCGCCCCGGCGTCTGGAAAATTCTCCGGTCGCTGTTATAGATTTGCGCCCGAGGATTTCTGGTTGAAGGTAATAATCTCCTCTTTTTGGAATTCTTTGATTGGTTGTATGATTTGATTTATCAACTAGTTATTTTCCCCAATATTTTCTTGCTTGGAACCCTTAAAAGTTACGATTTTTTTAATCAAATTTGAGACTATTCCTATTCTCTAATTCGAATTACTTATGTGCGGATCTGTTTGTGTTACTTTGGTTGTTTGTTTCTGATTCTGCTCACTCGGTTTGTTGGGTCGGAGGCTGAGGTTCTGATTTGTTTCAATTGATCCATGCGAGTTTCGTCGATGAAACAATCTCTTTTATTTAATAAGAGATGGATCATCTTATTGGAATTTGAATTATCAGAAATTAAGGTTCCTTGAGTTACCCCTTTCATAATTATGGGTGGACGTGTTTAGAGGAAGAAGCTATCATCTTTTTGTGTCAAGCTTTTTTAAATTCCATTAGGTTGTAAACAGTATGGAATAAAAGGATTGGTTAAGCTTCGAAACTTTTTCTTTTTTAAAATGGAAGTTAAGCTTTGAAACTTATCTGATGTTTTGTATTGTTCCTGCACATAGAATGAGTGAAAGGAAAAAATGACCTGCATTTGCTATTTGATTTGGTTCATCTCAATATGATTTATAAACACATTCATTAGAATTGTTTATTTTATAATTTAGTAACTGAATTCGATTTATTTGGCTATAGATGCTACTGTTTGTTGGATGCACTCTCTTGACAACTCTAAGATGGTAAAACATCATTTGATGCTAACTAAAGATACCTTTTCTGGGGGACTGCCTGAATGTTTCAGGCTGTTGGGAAGTTCAGACATTGAGAAGCATGTGATTTTTATTAATTAATGCTATCTTTTGATTGCTTTATTGAATTCATGATAGATGCAAATGAGAAAAGAAGATTTTCAGTGGTGAGGAAAAGTTTATGAATATCCTTTTTCTTGACATGTTTGATGGTACTTGATAGTTGAAGTTCCTCCCTTACTGTTTAAATGTGTTCTTCAGGGCTTTCCCTCTTGGATTCTAGAAATATCCATGATCATCTTTGTTAGGTTCTATTTTTTTTATAAAAAAAAAATGCTGATTATACGTTTTTACTAATCTTATGAAGTATGTTATCAATGCATCTTGATTGATATAAATACAGTCCTTGAAGTTTTTTATTTTGAAAATGACTGAATTGTTCTTGCATTTGAGCAACAGAGACAACTGTCTGTCCTCAGCTAATTTGGTTTTTTTTTGGTGTCATTGTTGCAATATCTTATATGTGGCAGCTCAAACATTTTCTTTTTGTGGCCATTAATTAGTTCGGTGAATTAATGTGTGTGGTGGTGGTGGGCGGAGCAATAAATCAAATATTGATGATTAGTAGATTATGATAATGTGCATGTGGCTTTAGGTGGTGTTACTTCCCTTTGAGAAATTATTGGCAAAATAATGGGAGCATGAGTTCTTTGTCCTTATTGTTGTGTTTGGTTGCTTCTCTAAGTTGTTTTTATTTTATTTCCCTCTCTTTTTTCTTTTTCCTGATGCCCAAATTGTGGTGTTTGAATACCCGGTCACCGAGGCATGAAGACATGTTGAGTAAAGCTTATCTTGTCCTTATTGTTTCTTGTCAAATTTGCAACTGTGTTTTTAGTCTTGATACTGTTGCTCGGATAAATTTATTTAGATTGAGGGTATTTTTGATGAAGACGATGCTACCCTGAGAACTTTTTTTGAGCTCTGGGAACTTGAATTTGATAAAAAAAAAAATTTTCACTGTTTTGAGTTAATTTGGATAATGAAAGCTTGATCAAAATATTAGCTCTGATGGTTGATGCTATTGGCAGATTAGCTATGCTTAATTACTTTGCTGCCTGCAGTTTGAGGGAATTTTTTTTAATTGCCCGAGAAAAATGTGATGTTTATTAAATTATCTATACCAATTCTGACCTCCAAGATGCTGCTAATGGTATTGATGTTAACCTTTGATCAAGGGTCGGTTGATGATTGTTATTTTCATAGCTATCAAGAAGGTCCTAATGTGATCTAGAAGGAATGGATGGTCGTGGTATCAGTAGCATTGCTTTGCTGTTGACCGCATTTCATTTTGGGCCCAGAACACAAAAACACATATCAAACATGCCAAGCAGATTGGCCATGCATTCGTGCCACCACACATATGCCCAATGAATTTTGTTAGACATCATTTGCATGAGAGTATGTATTCGTGATCAATCCATACATTCGATGCATACTTTCTACATCATCTTTCGATACAGTAAATCTTTTTCATCTTTGCTATAGATGGTGCATGCTTGTTAGTTTTTCCATGCAGCCATTACGTGCTAACTAGTCTTTTGGTTTTATTCTTTTAACGCATCTGTAACTTTTTTAAGGAACTCTCAGCCCGTTACCATAGAACTTTTTCAAGCTTTTCCCAGAGTTCCTTGGGAGTATTATTGTTAAAGTGCCTCTCTGGGCCTTCCTATTTCCACCATTCTCCAGAGTCCTGGCTGCTCAGTATCCACGCCAGCTCTTTTATTTTCAAAGAAACAAAACTGGCATCTGATGCCCAACTGTTCTGCATGCCATATGAGTTTTTTACACCATAATTCAGGATGAGTACCTGGTTTTCAAGCTCCAGTGGACTCCCATGTGCTGTTGCTCAGTACAGCTGCCAACTATTTCTGAAGTGTTGCTCAGTACCCTGGGCTAAGAAGCCTCATCATGGCCCACCAACCATGGTTTTTAAATCCTTTTTTCCAATGCCTGCCATTTTCATTGTTTGATATCACATTGGTTATTGCTTAGTGATTCTTCAACATGCATGCGTGATCAAATAGATTAGTTGCATCATGGTTCTTGTCACATACAATACTTTTTATGAAGTCGTATGTAATTAATTGATATTACAACCCCTAATGAGCTTTGTACCTTTGTGAGGCAAAAGCGATTGCTTACTGATGAATTTTGATGCATAATAGCAGCACAAGCTGTACCATGTCATCATTTTGTTTGATTGATTTTTCATTTTATTGACTGATTCTAGATGCAGATCGAATACTTTTCTTGTAAATTTTGCTTTTTCAGTTATTCACTGTGCTGACCCAATCATTTTTATGTGGCAGATATATATATATATATATATATATATATATATATATATATATATATATATATATATATATATATATATATATATATATATATATATATATATATATATATATATATATATATATATATGCTCTTCTACCTCCTAACAGAAATGTTGTATTCCCATGATTGCAAGTTGTTGTCTCACTTCATTTATTATTCAAAACTACCACAATCATGTATCCAGTTTTCATGATAACAATGTAAGAGTTGATTTGATGCAATTAAATGTTCTCATGAAATTTAAGTAGTAGTTTGAGTTTTATTAGCAGCAGATATATATGCCCGGTTTAACTGCTGATGTGTAATTATATCCAAAAATTGAAAGATCTGTAGTTGCCTTTTTTTGATATAGTTAAATGATTTTATTACATTTATACTGCTTTGGCTGGAGCTTCTGATCTGCACTTCAAAGATTTAAGTGTTACTTCAGAGTACAAATTTCAATCAACATTAGAGTTTCAAACTTACGATACTTGTATCTATATCCTACTCCACTCATGTGTATGTCCTGCTTCCCTCACTACAAGAAAAAAAAAAATATTGCGATGTCCAAATGCATCGCTAATGCATCACTAAACATGCTATTGCGACGCATTAGCGACGCAATGACTGCATCGCTGAGAATACAATGTTGTTTCTGCATTTTAAATCCATGTCTGATATTATACCACTAATTGATAACTTCTTCATGTTGTAAAAACTCATTCTCTTTTCTTTGTTGATTTTAATTTTGAATTTAATCCCTCTTTTTTCAAAACACAGGAGGTCAAGTGAAGCTAGCGAGGTAGACTCTAATCGGTGGAAGTTTTACTCTTTTTTTTTTAAACTAATCTTCATTTTTTTTAATTTATTTGTCCGTGCATTGCCTAGCAAGTTATTTGTCCGTGCATTGCCTAGCAAGTTATTCATACTTTCATAGAAATACTTTGCGACATGGATAAGAGTTGGATTGATTTACCAAATAGGACGTCTACGGAATATATAGAGGGGATTAAGCAGTTCATTGCCTTCACCAATGGATTTGATAGTGAGCACATCAGTTGTCCCTGTAGAAAATGTGCGAACCGTTATTACTACACACGAGATATTGTACGAGAGCATTTGATTCTAAATGGTTTTTGAAGAATTACAAGAATTGGACTAGACATGGGGAAGATTATGTTCCTTATTGTAGAGAGGAAAGAGTTGAGATGGAGGTCGATGTTACGACAGTTGAGCCGATGATCATGATGCTAAATGATATTGCATGCGGGTTAGCATCCGAAGACAGTTGTTGTGAGACTGATACGGTGGGTGGGAGTAATCTTCCAGTAGGGGTAGGGGCCCAGCTAGAGGGATTCCTTCATGGAATGCTGGTACCCGTTATGATGTGCAATTTGACGACACATTTCATCCAGTTGGAGAAGGGGCTCGCCAGTTTATCAGCCAGTTGGGGCATATGGTTCGAGACCCACATAGATTTCCCCTGACTATGCTGATTGGACTGCTTTTCCTCAGGATACGATAGATCGACTCTGGGGGGAGGTTAAGGTAAGCCGCTGAGTTCTATCTTAGCTTCAACGTTATTATACGATGTGTCAATTTAGTACACCTTGACTACTAAATTTCTTGTCCTATGCAGGACAATTTGAGGTCATGTCCTGATGATTTTCGTCCAGTTTGCTTGGCGAAGTGTCGAAAGTTATGGAAAGACCACAAGAACAAGGTAAAGAAGAGCATTGGGAGAAGAATGTGGACGACCCAGACCTTCTTCAGCGAGTCCCAAGGGGCATTCTCCCCGCACAGTGGCCTGAGTTGGTCCGGTACTGGTCGAGTGAGAAGGCAAGGGTGAGTAGTTCAACCTATTTTTTGTTAAATTCATATGAAACATTCGGTGTAAACTTATAAACACGACCCAAAATGAATGCAGGAAGAGGCAGAGCGAAATTCTCAAAATCGCTCGATGCAGGGCCCTACTCACAAGCTTGGGACTCGACACGTTACGCAGATCCGGCACGAGGTAAACTGTCACGTTAGACCATACGTATTTTGATTGTTGACGTAGTTTGTATTCATATATGTAGATGACATGATTTATCCTTCGACAGTTACGTGAGCGGGGTGCACCCACCGACCGGATGTCTGTATGGATGGCGAGTCGCAGTCTCGACCATCCTGAGGTTGCAGCTCTTGTAGTAAGTATTTACCTTTACGCAATACTTTTTTTAACCTATTATGAGATTTATTGATTTACTATTCTAATTTGGTTGCTTTTTTTGCACATAGGCCCAGTTTGAGGCTCGATTGGCCGAGCTGCCAGAGGAGGAGCGACAGGTAGTTGCTAGGCGGGATGAGATATTCCACACCATCATAGGCCAGGATGGGCACGGATACACACTTACATACGGCACGGGCATACCACGTTCGACTATCATGCAAGCGGAGTCATCCGGATGTAGTCCCAGGGCTCATCCGAGGTGGCTGAGCTGATCCAGTCTCTTCACGCATGTCGAGGATCTTGTAAGGGAGGTTGCGATGCAGGCCGAGGTGCAGGCTCAGGTACAGGAGCAGGTGCAGGCATTTAAGGCGGAGCTACATCATCGACTAGCTCAGAGTGGTGTCCCTATAGCTGATGATTCAGATCCACCGATTCATACTCAGGTTCATAATTGAAGACATCTGTATTTAAATTTAATTTAATTACTTTTAAAATATATATTATTTATTTCTATTGTTAATCATATACTGTAATATTGTAGGCCCCAGACGCTGGCAGTGGTCACCAGGCGAGACATGAGTCAGTTGGTGAGGGCATGCTTGATCCAGTAGGCTCAAATGAACAAGAATCGGGTATGAGTTTATGAATATGTTTTAAGTTATTAATTTCTAAATGCTGAAACTTGTTTCTTTGAAATGCCTTTGTAAAGATAATTACAATTGTTCTTCTTTAATTATATTTATATTTTATTGACTAGTAA
Organism: Calamus simplicifolius; assembly: GCA_900491605.1. Classification (NCBI taxonomy): domain Eukaryota; kingdom Viridiplantae; phylum Streptophyta; class Magnoliopsida; order Arecales; family Arecaceae; genus Calamus; species Calamus simplicifolius. The sequence goes on along the minus strand of UESW01002071.1, from coordinate 130,875 downwards.
ATTTTTTTTTTTTTCAGGTTGATTGACTGGTGCTGCATTGGGACAACTGTTTTCTTTATGTTTTTTTCTTGAAAATTGTATTAGATTTTTTTTTTTGGATTGTAAATTAAAGACGTTGCAGATTTATTAATATAGATAAATTGTTTTTTTATTAGCTTATACTTTTATTGCGTGTATACAATTAATTTTAATATTTAGTTTATATAATTTTGTAAAACAGGTATAGGTACCCAAACAAAAAATCCAATAACCAAAAACAAAATGAATTAAAAAAAAATAAAATTCAGTATTAGCGACCGCCTAGGCGGTCGCTAATGGCTTAAAGGACGCCTTTTCTCATTCAGAACAGAAAATAAAAAATTAAAAATTAAAAAATATGGTATTAGCGACCGCCTAGGCGGTCGCTAAAGGCCTTCAGGCGGTCGCTAATAGTCAGAAAATAAAAATAAGAAAATTAAAATATGTAGTATTAGCGACCGCCTAAGCGGTCGCTAAAGGCCCTCAGGCGGTCGCTAATAGTCAGAAATAAAAAATAAAAAATTAAAAATATGTAGTATTAGCGACCGCCTAGGCGGTCGCTAAAGGTCTTTCAGGCGGTCGCTAATAGTCAAATTCTGTAACTCCCCCAGCGGTCGCTAATACTATAGCGACCGCCATTGGCGGTCGCTAAAAGTCTTTAGCGACGAGTTTCTGGCGGCCAGCATGTGGCGGTCGCTAAGCGATCGCTAAAACTATTAGCGACTGCTTTTAACTTTTACCGACCGCCTGTGGCGGTCGCTAAAAATGTTTTTTCTACTAGTGGAGTCGATACCTAAAAGGTCTGGAGCCGACCCCATAGCCAAGCAAATGCTTTCCTGATTTTTTTTTTGGCACGGTCTGGAGCTGACACCCAGTGTTTCGGAGCCGACACCCAGAGTTACGGAGTCGACACTTACAGTGTTTAGAGTCGACTCCAATACGGGAACAGAAAGCATATTTTTGGACTTCTCTGAGCCGACACTTGCAGTTTTCTGGAGCCGACTCCCGAATGCGGCGAGTCAACACTCAACTTTTTGGAGCCGACTCCTCAACGAACTTTTACTTTCTATTTTTGGATACTCGACTTGGAGCCGACACCTAAAAATTAGAGCCCACTCCAACCTATCAGGAATGGATTTTCAAAATGTCAGAACGGCCTCCAACGGTAATATTTTCTCACTTAATCTCTAACGGATACTTTTTTTGTGTGTAGGAGGAATCCAAGGACAGAAATAATGGCTAGTTTTTTACCTAATCTTGGATTAAGAAGAATCTATAAAAGGGGGAGTTTCGTCCGTTTGAAAAAGTGATGAAAAATAGAGAGAAATCAATTGAAAATCTAAGAAGTCTTGAGCAGAAATCAAGAGGAAAGAATCAAAGTTCAAATCCATCAACTCCAGAAAGCTCAAAGAGAAATCCAAGGCATTCAAAGTTCAAATTCGAAGGATTTCCCAAAGAAGAAAAGAGAGCCAAAACCTTGTTTTTCCCAACTTCTCATCTGCAAATCTTTGTGAAGAATCTGAGCTGAGGCCTGATTCAACATCTCAAAGAAAAGAAAAAGAAGAAAAGAAGAAAAGCTCAAATCAAACTCTGCTTCAACAGGCTTTTCTAACCTTGTTTATTTATATTGAATATTTGCTCATTTGAGGAGCTGTTTGTTATTGTAAACTATATTCTTATTGTTTGTGCTAATTCAATCAGGGGGATTGAATTAGAGAAGGTAGTATACCTCGGGTCAAGCTAGAATAGCTTGGGTTTGGGTTTTATGCTGGTGAGCCCGAAAACCAGCTGGGTTCATTGTAATCCCTTGAGAAACAATAAGTTTTAAGTTGTGAGCTTGTAAAATAACTCGGCTGTAATCTAGTAGATTATAGTGTGGACCCAAGTGTACTTGGGAGTGGACGTAGGTGTTGGATACATCGAACCACTATAAAATCTTTGTGTTTGCCGTATTTTGAATCTCTCTCTCTCTTTGTTTGTTGTTAATACTTACCTTGCACTTAATCTTGTTATTCCAAAGCTAATCGTTTAAAAGGTAATTTTTTTAAGAACCCAATTCACCCTCCCTCTTGGGTTACCATCTGGGCCAACATATTATAATATAATTTACATTGTGTTATAATATATTTATAATATGATATATTATGATAAATTATATATATAATAATATAAATATCACAATATTAATAAATAATATTATAATATGATAGGATATTATAACAAAATATTATATTATAACATAATATATCATGTAATATTATGATTATATTATTCAATATTAAAATTATTATAATATATAATAATATAATTTAATTAATATAACATAACATTAATAAATTACAATATTATTTTATTAATAATATTCTTATAATTTATAATTATTTATATATTTATTCATAATTTATTATTATTTAATAATAATCATTTAGATTTAGTATAATTGTAAATTATAACCATCATTTATTTAATTATACGTTAATTAAATACTTAATAGTAATCATTATTAATTATAATTTAATATAATCTATTAAATAAATATAATAATAATTAATACAATTAAATATGATTTGAGAATAAATTAACATAATAATTATTAAATCATCATTTCTAACTGATTATTAAATAAAGATAATCTTTTAAAACAAGACATTGAATTTAATCTTTATTTATTTCAAACATAAGAAATCATTTTAATTCCATATTTTTTGGGCCAAATTTATGTTTTAATTATTATTATATAATAATTATTAATGTTTGAGTTGAGTTGAGTTGATTTTTTGGGCCAAATATCAGAACTTATTTGCAAATAAATTTATTTATTCGATCACGTCAATGCTCCAATATGCATAGTTATCAAAATCGGATTGGACCGGTCAGTTCAACCGGTTAAACTGAAATCCGAAGGTCAAACCAGTTTGGTTTTAACATAAAACCGGATGTGCAAGTCATCTGAAATAACTCGGTTAATCTGTTCGGTTCACCAGTGAACCGGCCAACTCGGCTGAACCAGATGATGGGCTACGGGTCAATACCATTTCAACTTTTTTTCTTGTTGTTTGGTTCATCTTCGTCCCCCGACTCCTCCACGTTCTGCCTCCTCATGAGCTCATGTACGATTGGGGATCGGCCGACGCACATCTTGAACTCCTCCATCGTGACCTGTCGGCCCTGTCCCCACCTCCATCAATTTGTCCCACATTCCGTCCTCCCAGAACTCCTTCACCACGAACTCCCTGCCATCATCCAAGTTCTTGATCATGCACCACTAGTCATCACCATCACCACCACCGTCGCTGCTGGATTCCCTATGCTCTCTCGCAGTTGGCCAAGGTCTCCAACCTAGGGGTGGCTTATTGGGGATCATGGCTCCAAACGAGAGCAGGGGCCGGAAAGGTTGCTGTCTATGTACAGGCCACAGGGTTGGGATCGATGGAGCCCTCGGATCTGGATCGCGCGAAGACGGCCTCGGCCACAACAAGGAAGAGATTGGGGTGGGGGCGAAGGCCGTCGCACGAGATGGATCTCCCCACGTCCGCTAGCCCACCGTCACCGCCGTCCACGGCAGTGGGTCGAGCGCGGAAGAGGCCGGGATCGGCTGCAAGGCCCATCTGGTGGAGTAGCCGACGGTGGCACTCCTCGACGAAGAGAGAGGATTTTCCTATCTTAGCTTCGTCGAGCTGGTGGTCGAGGTTCCGCTTCCTGTCCTGGAGGAGATCACCTCATCGTGACACGATGAGCTCCCAAACACGCAAAATCGAGCAATGAACATCGATCGCAATGGGGATCACTGGGAGGTGTCGATTGGCGGAGATTCCCCACGTGCTATGGCTGCAAGAATCACCGTCCCAAGAAAGGTCATCTATCATGCCTCAGGCCCAAAATTTTGAGCTAGGGTGATAACCAGCCGCATGTCGGGCATGAAAGGTGTCCCGAAATTTACACATCGATCAATATAAGGCAATAATTATTTAGGCAATCCAAATCCATAACTTAACACAAACCATAAATGTAAGTTTCGGCTACAAGCCCTACACACAATCAATATAGGTCTGGGCTACAACCCTATACACAAGTAATACTGGGTTACAATGTTATCAAGAAACTGATTTATATAGAAGCTCCATCTACCCCATAAATCCATCTTCAATCCTGAGGCTCTGAAAAACATTGTGAGATTTACATGAGCTCACACTCAATAAGTAAGCCTATAATAATAATATAAAATAGTCATATATCATCATATCTTATCAAGATATTATCAAGTCATAATTTCATAAGTTTCTAATTTTAAATGCATTTATCATGCTATCAGAACAAGCATATCACCACTCAAATTAATTTGGAAGTTTATACAATAAATACCAAAAAATGCATTGTAAACAACCCACTGTTTATATGATCATTTTTATATTATATCTTATGTTCCCACGGCCCTACAACACCCCAACTGTGTAACATCAATCAGAGCACATCCTCTAGATGTGTGGCCTTCACATGCCATATCATCATCAAACAGAGCACATCCTTTAGATGTGTATGGCCTCCACATACCACACCATAATCAATCAGCACACATTCTCTAGATGTGTGTGGCCTCCACATGCCATATCATCGTCAATCAGAGCACATCCTCTAGATGTGTGGCCTCCACATACCATATCATCATCAAATAGAGCACATCCTCTAGATGTGTGTGGCCTCCACATGCCACATCATAGGAGAACCACGGCGACACATATAAATATAATTCAGGGTTATCATTATATATGCATATCACACATCATGCATTATCATAAGCATAATCTTTTCATATCACATAAACAGTGTACGTTCTTAATCATTGCATATAACCAATTCACTTTGCAAAGTTAAAAATAAACATATACATCATATTTGGCATAAACACAATAAACCATTACTTTGCAAATTAATACAACTGTTATAGTAAATATTCAATTAAATACTCATGATGCAGTTTACCAATTTCTAAATAATCAATAAAACTTAATTTCATAAGTATGCATAAAACTATAAATATAATAATTTTATAAAATTATTATATTTGGCTTACTTACCAGATTATGCAATAAATACCAGATTATGTAATGTAAACAAACCCACTGTTTATGTAATTATTGTTTTCGTATGTGTCCCACGGCCCTATAAATTAATCAGAACATATCCTCTAGATGTGTGAGGCCAATGAGAACCGCAACGACACATACTAGTCTATCACAATGTTATCATCATACTTGCATGTCACTCATCATACATCAATTTCTCATATTATATATACAGTGGTTTGTACATTATTAGCAAATGCATATGGTCATCCCAACATATTTTGCAAATCAAAGAATTTATATTTTTGCACATACACCAAGAAACTATTTCTTTCAAAATATTATCAGCTACTATAGTCATAATAATGCTCATATGTAGATTTATGATACAATTCAAAATAATCAAACCAAATAAACTTCCATTTTTCCTTATCTCATAATATACTTGCAAACTATAAAACCATGAGTTATAAATTATTAATTATAATTAGACTTACTTACCTCAATACGCAACTCCAAATGATAAACCAGCTTAGACATTGGGTACAAGCACATTGAGCCCATTATCAAGAACAACCCTTATACTGAGGAGTAGTTGTTAGCCCTTTGGCATTAGGCTGTGCTTCAACCGCAGTACATGATATACGATGAGGAACAGATGCAGACATTGGCATACCGTTATAATATTGAAGTGTTACTGTCATGTCATATTCATACTTTGCCATTGATGATCTTATCTTGAGCTAGGAATTCCACCACGTTGAGCCTCCGTACCCCACTTTAGATAACTAGCACCCATGCCAAACAATTCCTTGGGCACTTCCAGTTGTTCAAATGTGCTTGACTCCATTAAGCTTACAGAGTCACCTTCCTGGTACAAATATGTGAATGACTTCTCTTCAAAAAAACCCTCTCAATAGCCTCATCAGTACGAAATCTTTCAGTGATTTGTTACCGCTATCAACATCCCGAAGTTCCACCTGTAGCCTTTCCAAAATTCGCCCTTCACTCCCTCACATATGAACCGAGATTTGGCCGGTTTGCGGCTTCACCCATCAGGTGATTTAAAGGGTTGGCCTTCAATCTCCTTCTTGCCTGCATCGGAGTTTAAGCAGCGTCCCTCCAGACCCCGCTTGAACCCGAACCCCTCTCTCGACTTTTTGTCGCTGCCGCAACTCTCTTGGCCTTCTTTGGACTCCCCCTTCCTCTCTCTCTCTCTCTTCTCTCTTCGATTCCTCCCTAACTCTCTCTCTCTCTCTGGAATTAAGAGGATGGGCAGGGGATTACCTGGAGGAGGTGTGCGCCAGGGTGAAGGAGGGAGTCATCCTCCAACTCCTTTTATTCTCCCATGCGACGCCTCGGATCAATAGAAAATGGGAACCCATCCGACACGCGAAGACCCAAGAAACGTCGCATCGGGACCTAAACGTCAGAAGGAAGTCAAGATGCCAGGTGTCCCAAAATAAATACTAGAGTTACATTCCCCATAATAAATTACCGGGGGTTACATTCTCCCCCCTTATAAAAATTTCGTCCTCGAAATTGACACACATCAAATATACTATAGAATTCAAATATGATCTATCAACAATCTTGAATAGAGAATTTACTTGTAAATAATTGTGGATACTTCTTTTCATTTCTTCCTCAAGTTCCCAAGTTTTTCATTTCCTCCTCAAGCTACCAAATAGCCTCCATCTCAGAATGATTACTCCACTGAACCTTGATATAAGGAATGCTACACCATCTCAGAACTTGATCCTTGCGGTCCACGATGCACACAAGATGATCTTCATAGGTCAATTCTTTCTTAAGCTAAATTGGTTCAAGTTCTAACACATAACGGGGGTTTGAAATATACCTTCTCAGTCATAAAGATATGAAACACATTGAACACCCCAAAGAGTAATGAAGACAGTGCTAAGCTATAAGCCACCTCCTTTATTTTGATCAAAATCTCAAATGGCCCAATGTATTGTGGCTCAAATCACCTCTAACACAAATCCCATCATATCATTGGTTAGTAAAACTTCCAAATGATCTTCAACCTGAAATTTCAAATCTTTCTTTTTGACATCAACATAACTTTTCTATTAACTCAGAGCTACATGAAGCTGCTTTAATTAACGATACTTTTCATAGTTGCTACACCAGCTCAGTCCAAAATTGTCTCTCTCTCACCTCATCTCAATATGAAGGGAATCTACACCTTATATCATAGACAATTGAAATGAATCCATTTGAATGTTGGCTTGGTAATCAATAAAATAAGCAATTTCACTAAAGGTAAGAAACTATACCAAGCACTTTCTAAATCCATCACACAGGCTCGTAGTATATCATCTAAAATCTAATTGGTTCATGCAAATTGTCCATCTATTTGAGGGTGGAAGGCTGGACAGAAATTCAGCTTAATCCACAAAACTTTATGAAGACATCATCGAATTAGGAGAGTGAGACAAATGGGTTCAGACTCAATTTACGCAGTTTACCATTAAACCAAAAATAAATATTAACATTTTATCCCGCTAAAATTTCATCCTCGAAATTAAATGTCCACTAATTTTGTACCATTAAAGATACTCATTAGCAAACTTTTATTTCATTCCTAGGTACCCAAATGACGTATCCAACTTCAACAATTAATTTGATCTTTCTACCAAATAAAATTGAATTCCTTAAGAAGTTTCTTTCCTATCATCTTTTTTTTTTAAATACCTTAACTTCTCACAACACAATCATCATAAATATCATAGAGTCCATCACATGTATTATGTCATCCATTCTTAAGGTTAATAACCTATATCAATTACTGTTAATTCCTCGATAAGACAGTTCCAAGTTCTTTTGAATTAAATATAAGATAGTTTTCTTCCAATGCTCTCTCAACTCATAAATAGTTGAATGTGCCATTAATCATTACGACACTTATTTCAATCATCATAACATACTTGGTTTCACTCTTGAATACTTCAAGCTAACATCAATGAACATTATGCAATTATTTAGGATATCTTTCATAATTATCATAATTAACTAATTTATTTTCTTTGAATAATAGTGCCATCATTAATCACCAGTATAATTATTTTATCTCCTTCATATTTATCATAATACCACCATAACCAATCAATTTCTCTTGAATAGGTCAGTATATCTCAATAAATATTGTAATTTAAATGATTCAAATCCTCGAATCAATTATTTTGTTACCAATGACTATCAAAATCACCTATAGATTATGCAATGCCATATCATGGCCAACTAATTTAAACCCTTCGAATATCTCAAAGTGACTTCACTAATCTAGCTCAGATGGATACAAGACTTATAAGTCAATAAAGATTGAAAATGCACTTACCATTCGAAAGACATAATTGGAAATTATAGTAATCTCTTTATGATTTGAAAGTGATAGTAGATGTCCTTAACCATAATCCATAATTATAGTCTCATGTAGTAATCTCTTTATGATTTGAAAGTGATAGTAGATGTATCCTTAACCATAATCCATAATTAGCAATAGTCAAAATAAAATCATCTCCCTCCTTTTTTCTATAAAAGATTCATGTCACTTATGGCTGATTGATAATTTATCCATCCTAGAGAAAGATATCTATTTAGGAACTATGAAGAAAGGTACAATAAGTAGGCACAATAAATTAATGAATAATATCTTGATTTAGAAATCTATTAAAAGATAAAAATCCTCATGAAATTCTTTATCAGTGAAATTTATCTTATTCTTATTATTGCTAAAATCTTTCACTTTCTACCATCAAAATATTTGATCATTTATAGCCAAAATCAGTTCTAAAGATTAATAGAGTCTACTGCTCTCAAAAACTTAAATAGTAATTGTCTCAGAATTTAAAATTTTATAATCTTCCTAAATGTCCATCATGATATAATATGCAGTCAACTATTTCATTAACATCAGTATCAACCATCTGCATATCTAGCAAAGTAACAATCAGTCTTGAACAAGCAATATCCATAATAAAAGTTTCTTAGTAAAATTCACTATATATACTTATCCATCCAGACTTAAATTCAAAAAGTACTCAATTGTAATTGATCAAAAACATGTATTAACTATTTCATTACCAAAATATCATCAATATTAATCATCTCTATAACCAGCAGATTAGCTCATAATCTTAACTTACAATATCAACAATATAAGTTCTACAAATAAAAATTCATTGTATATATCCATATTCAAATTTAGATTTAATAACTCAAATCCAAATATCTAACTCAATTGCAATTTGGATATAATGATGTTATCTTAGTCATATTAGTCCTCAATTGCAATTTTCAACTACTATATTCCATATATTCATCTATCTGCAATTAAAATTTCATCTACTCATATTATTTAAAGATCTAAAACTGCTACGAACCATTTCCAACAAGTTTGACGGAGCTAAAACCTCTAGAAGCCCCTAGGCCTCCCCACTGGTCAAGGCTACCAGCCAGGGAGCCCATAATATCATTGGCTTGCGATGGTTCATTCTTAATTCCTATCAAATTGTAATTCAATTAATATCTTGATAAACTTTAAATTTCAAGCTTCCAAAGCATAATTCCTAAAATTCCTTTAAAGTCATAATTGTCTCAATATCATCCTAGTATTTTGCCTAGAGTGTCATCATGCATGTGTCCCTAAGGTCAAAACCTAGGCTCTGATACCATAAAAGCTGTCACGCCCCAGACCCAAAATTTTGAGCTAGGGTGACAACCGCCGCATGCCGGGCATGCAAGGCGTCCCAAAATTTACACATCGATCAATATAAGGCAATAATTATATTTAGGCAATCCAAATCCATAACTTAACACAAACCATAAATGTAAGTTTGGGCTACAAGCCCTACACACAATCAATATAGGTCTGGGCTACAAACCCTATACACAAGTAATACTGGGGTTACAATGATATCAAGAAACTGATTTATATAGAAGCTCCATCTACCCCATAAATCCATCTTCAATCCTGAGGCTCTGAAAAACATTGTGAGATTTACATGAGCTCACACTCAATAAGTAACTATAATAATAATATAAAATAGTCATATATTATCATATCTTATCAAGATATTATCAAGTCATAATTTCATAAGTTTTCAATTTCAAATGCATTTATCATGCTATCAGAACAAGCATATCACCACTCAAATTAATTTGGAAGCTTATACAATAAATACCAGAAAATGTATTGTAAACAACCCACTGTTTATATGATCATTTTTATATTATATCTTATGTGTCCCATGGCCCTGCAATACTCCAACTGGTGTAACATCAATCAGAGCACATCCTCTAGATGTGTGGCCTCCACATGCCATATCATCATCAAACAGAGCACATCCTCTAGATGTGTGTGGCTTCCACATGCCACATCATAATCAATCAGCACACATCCTCTAGATGTGTGTGGCCTCCACATGCCATATCATCGTCAATCAGAGCACATCCTCTAGATGTGTGGCCTCCACATGCCATATCATCATCAAACAGAGCACATCCTCTAGATGTGTGTGGCCTCCACATGCCACATCATAGGAGAACCACGGCGACACATATAAATATAATTCAGGGTCATCATTATATGCATATCACACATCATGCATCATCATAAGCATAATCTTTTCATATCACATAAACAGTGGTTTGTACGTTCTTAATCATTGCATGTAACCAATTCACTTTGCAAAGTTAAAAATAAACATATACATCATATTTGGCATAAACACAATAAACCATTACTTTGCAAATTAATACCAACTGTTATAGCAAATATTCAATTAAATACTCATGATACGTTTACCAATTTCCAAAATAATCAATAAAACTCAATTTCATAAGTATGCATAAAACTATAAATACAATAATTTTATAAAATTATTATATTTGGCTTACTTACCAGATTATGCAATAAATACCAGATTATGTAATGTAAACAAACCCACTGTTTATGTAATTATTATTTTTGTATGTGTCCCACGGCCCTACAAATTAATCAGAACACATCCTCTAGATGTGTGAGGCCAATGAGAACCACAGCGACACATACTAGTCTATCACAATGTTATCATCATACTTGCATGTCACTCATCATGCATCAATTTCTCATATTACATATACAGTGGTTTGTACATTATTAGCAAATGCATATGGTCATCCCAACATATTTTGCAAATCAAAGAATTTATATTTTTGCACATACACCAAGAAACTATTTCTTTCAAAATATTATCAGCTACTATAGTCATAATAAATGCTCATATGTAGATTTATGGTAATTCAAAATAATCAAACCAAATAAACTTCTGTTTTTCCTTATCTCATAATATACTTGCAAACTATAAACCATGAGTTATAAATTATTAATTATAAATAGACTTACTTACCTCAATACGCAACTCCAAAATGATAAACCAGCTACTTAGACATCTGGGTACAAGCACATTGAGCCCATTATCAAGAACAACCCTTATACTAAGGAGTAGTTGTTAGCCTTTGGCATTAGGCTGTGCTTCAACCACAGTACATGATATACGATGAGGAACAGATGTAGACATTGGCATACCGTTATAATATTGAAGTGTTACTGTCATGTCATATTCATACTTTGCCATTGATGATCTTATCTTGAGCTAGGAATTCCACCACGTTGAGCATCCGTACCCCACTTTTAGATAACTAGCACCCATGCCAAACAATTCCTTGGGCACTTTTAGTTGTTCAAATGTGCTTGGCTCCATTAAGCTTACAGAGTCACCTTCCTGGTACAATATGTGAATGACTTCTCTTCAACAAAAACCCCTCAATAGCCTCATCAGTACGAAATCTTTCAGTGATTTGTTACCGCTATCAACATCCCGAAGTTCCACTTGTATGGTGGCTCTTCCCTTCCCTGCTGTGTGTTGAGCTTTTAGCACATGATAATTATGCCTTTTTCTTTGTATTACATTTCTAAGTCTCACATCTGAACCGAGTACTTTGGCGCCTCGGGTTTGAATGGCCGCCCACGGAGCACCAAGGGTGGCGCGGGAAAGGACCCATCAAGTGTACAATTTAAAGGCTCCGTTGACCAACGAGCGAAGGTCGTTAACGAAGAGGAGGGCGGAAGAGAGGGCGCGAGGAGGAGAGCCCACAGCAATCGCCTTCTTGTAGTCTGCATCGGAGTTTGAGCAGCGTCCGGACTCCAAACCCCACTTGAACCTGAACCCCTCTCTCGACTTTTTGCCACTGCCGCAACTCTCTCTCGGCCCTCGCCTTCTTTGGACTCCCCCTTCCCTCTCTCTCCTCTTTCTCTCTTCTCTCGTTCGATTCCTCCCTAACTCTCTCTCTCTGGCATTAAGAGAATGGGCAGGGGATTACCTGGAGGAGGTGTGCGCCAAGGTGAAGGAGGGAGTCATCCTCCAACTCCTTTTATTCTTCCACGCGACGCCTTAGATCAATGGAAAAATGGGAATCCATTCGACACGCGAAGACCCGAAAAACCAGGTGTCCTCAAAATAAATACTAGGAGTTATATTCCCCATAATAAATTATCGGGGGTTACATCATCACTTTGGGAATGGCCGCAATAGGATTGAGCTTGAGCTGATACTTTTCCTGTTTAGAATGAAAACAGAGGAAGTCTCTTGAATATACTTTATGCTATGACAGTATATGGAAACGAAGTTTTGTTGATACCTTTTATGTTTAGAATGAAAATAGAGCAGGAAAGATTTGGCCGCGTATATCTTCAACTTCGCAATGTAGAACTTCTCCTCCTCCACTACTCTCGCGGAGGTCCTCATCGCCGAAGTGGCATTCCGATCCTGAGGCAACGAGGATTATATCGGCTGGCTGACACGTGCGAGTTCGACACTGCCACCGGATACCGAGCTCAGATCAGCCGTAGCGGCCTAGAGAGAGAAGGGAGGGTGGATCGCAGCCCAAGATGAGAGAAGATGGCGTTAGAGGGGAAGCAGGGATCTCTCTCTCCATGGTCCGTCCCTCGGGCTATGCCTTCCTCTCCATCTCTTCGTCGACTACGCCTCTTCCTCTTCCTCTCCTTCGGACTGATGGTTTAACCGGTAATCCGATGGTTGAATCAGTGACCCAATAATTCAAGCTTTTGATCGAATTAATGTCCAGGTCAGATCTAACAACTATGCCGATAGGGCATATTGTTGCAAGGAATCCAGCAGCTGATCCGCTAAAATGTGAAAAACGGTTTTCTCTTCTCGGCCAGCTAACGAACAGCTTAAAACGGTTTATTGTAACGTCACAGGCCAGACCGACTCTCAACGAGAGTTCGAACTCCGAACCAAAAGGCGGGCGGGATCCGGTCACCGCCGCCATGCCGCGCGCTCGCCTCCACCCATCAGCTTCTGATCACCGCCGCCGCCTCCCGCGATTCCCGTCACGGCTTCGTCACTTTACCTCACTCCCCCGTTCCTCTTCCCTTCCTCTCCTCGACTCTGAAGCCAAAGCGTCTTCGTTTCTTGGTGGGATGCGGTGCTCCGCCGCCGACTCCGCCTCCACTGGACTCCAGAAGCCGTCCCCGAACCCGTTCCGCTTCCTGAACCCCCTTCCGGTCCTGCTCCTGTCCGCCGGCTTCCTCTGCGCGCACGCGTTCCTGCGTGTCCTTCCCACCGACCTCCCCGAACGGTGGCGCCACCTCCTGGAGTTCTCGGAGGGGGCGGAGACAAAAGTCACCCAGCTCCCCTACCATCTGATCCAGGCCGTCATGGCCTCGGAGGATCGCCGCTTCTTCTACCACTGTGGGGTCGATCCCTACGGGATCGGACGGGCCGTGGTCTATTACCCCAAGGGCGGAGGCGGGAGCACCATCACCCAGCAGGTGAATTAATCCTCATGCCAGTTTTTCTTGATGAATGATCGTGTTTGATCGGCTTTTATGGAAACTTTATGGAGATATTTCTTGTTAAAATTGATTATTTGCTAAATTTATGTCGATTGAGAATTTTTTTTTTTTTTTTTTTTTTGGGGGCGGGGGGGGGGGGGCGGGAGAGTCCAACTTAGCATTGAACAGGGGGAAAATAATATAAAGTATTGAGGGGTAAAATCGTTATTGCGTTGATAACCATGCGAAGGGGCTAAGATCAGCCCCATCCCCCGCTCGCTACGCTACGCCCCATAAAGAACGAGCTAACTAGTATGGTTCAGCGGTCGAGCAACCCATAGCTCGGTTCCCCCCGAGCAATCCATAGTTCGGTTTCTCTGGGCAATCCATGGCTCGGTTTTCTCCGAGCTACCATGGCTCGGCTTGGCTTCCCCAAGCAACTCATAGCACGGCTTCCCCGAGTAACCGAAGCTCGACATGCACCTCCGCGGAACCTGGCGTGGGAGAGCCCAAGTCTAGTGTAACAGAATCCCAAACGAAGAATCGTATCGAAGAGTGGCTTAGGACCTACGCAGTCATTAGACCTCGAGCCATCAGAGAGCTCTCCCGGCCGTCGATCCTCCAACAAACAAGATACGGATCCCACCGGCCTCACAACGACTTGATTCGAATCATCTTCGTATCCAACAACCTTCGAATCTTCCAGAAGGTGCTCAAGATTCAGGTGATTGCCTATAAATAAGACGCTCCTAAATTCTCTCAGGTACGCGCGCACAAGCCCCTGTACACAGCTCACTCTCACTCTCTCTCTCTTTCACCGCTCATTCTTCTCTCTCCGCCGTCGGCGCTTCCCAAGAGCCCCGATTGCCGCCCCTGGAGGGACTCCCCAGAGAGATCCTTCTCCTCATTTCTGTTGATCGCTGATCCCCAGTGACTTGAGCGTCGGAGGGTCTTCCGCGGAGGGCCACCCCCAACGCCTCTCGCGTAAGGACTTCTGTGCAGGTCCCCAGGAGGAAGCTCGATCAGGAGACCGACCGCGCCTGAGTCGGGATAGATCCCGGCAACAGATTTGACGCTAGAGGAAGGGCCTCAAGTCCCATTAAAACTTGAAGAAAGAGATAAGGATCTCGATCCGGAAGAGAACCTCTCCAATGGCTAATCGGAGAAGAGCAACTTCTGAAGCCCAGGACCAGGTCGTCTCCCAAAGACCTGATCCGATAAGCAACGTGGCGCCGCAACCGCCACCAATTGAGACCCCATCGCCGCCGGCTATCCCGGTGACCCAGGATCAGTTCGCCACGCTGGTCCAGCAGGTCCAAGCCCTGACCCATCTGGTTCAGGAGCGCCTCGCAACTGCCCCTGCTCCACGCCTTCCTGAGAAGGCCGCAACCCCTTTTTCTCCGGCCACCTCTTCTTCTGGTCCGCATGGAGTCGCGGACCCCCCATACCGACCCAAGGAGGACAGACCAGTCCTATGAGGGGGCTGCAACAGGGATCCTCCCAGGTCTCGGCGGGCCCGATCCCTCTCTCCGGAGTCCTCCCGCCATGATTCGACGCCCTCCCCGCGCTCTCCTCGCCCGGCTCCTCCTCTTACATCTGAAGAAGAGATCCGCCTGGGAGATGCGTCAGGAGCTGGACGCCGCCAAGCAGGCTCATTCGCCTCAGCCCAAGGCGGAGCAGGGCATCCCCTTCTCCAAAGGGATCATGGAGGAAGTGATCCCCTCCCATGTTAAGCTACCCGCCATCGAGCCCTACCATGGCTCCTCTGATCCGGATGATCACCTCAGTAGCTTCCGTCAATAATGATGTTCCACGGAGCATCAGACGCGATCCTCTGCCGCGCTTTCCCTTCCACCCTCAGAGGATCTGCCCGAACCTGGTTTAACGCCTTGAAACCGGGTTCCGTTGATTCATTCACGAGCTGAGCCGTCTTTTATTGGCCAGTTCGTCAGTAGCCGCCGTCACCGACGGAGATCCGACTCCCTCTCTGAAGTTAAGCAGAGAGAGGGGGAGTCCTTGAGAAATTACCTTGGCCGTTTCAACAAGGCCATGCTAGAGGTGGACCACCTTAATCATGAGGTGGCTATGTCCGCCCTAGCGGGGGGAGTCTTGAAGGAGAGCGACTTTACCTGGCGATGGAGGTCAGCTACCCCCGAACCTCTCCGATATGATGGCCCTGGCAGATAAATACGCCAGGGTCGAAGAATCGGGAGAGCTGCCCGCACCGAGCTGGCGAAGAAGAAAGAACCTAAAGGTTCGGATAGGCACCGACCCATCCGTCAGCCAAGCCCGCCTCGTCGCCAAAGAGCTCCCCACCGCCGCCGAGAAATCGCTCCCGGAGCCCGCCCAGGCGATTCGACCGGTACACCCCACTCACTGTTCCCAGGGGCAAATCCTCATGGAGATAGAGCGCCAGCTCCCCGACCAACTCCTCTCCGAGGGAACCCAACTCGGAGGGACCCCACCAAGTACTGCCGCTATCATCGGGAGCATGGCCACGACACCGAGGAATGCTGGCAGTTGAAGAACGAGATTGAGAGGCTGATCCAACGGGGCCGACTGAACCAGTTCAGGAGGGCGCCCGAGCCAGGACAAGGGGGTGACCGCAGCCCGAGCTTCAGCAGCCTCCTCCTCCAAATCCACCGTAATCGGCCACATCAACATGATTGAAGAAGCCGGTGGCTCGAGCTCTAGAAATGATGATGAAGGCTCGGCGCCAAAGAAAGCGCGAACGGGTGAGCTCTCCTTCTTCGACGACGATCTCCAGGGATACAATTCCCACATGACGACGCATTGGTTGTATCGCTCAATTTAAATAACTACGATGTAAGTCGGATCCTTGTTGATAGTGGAAGCTCCGTGAATGTTCTGTACCTTGATGTGTTTGCCAAGATGAGATTGCTCATGGAAAACCTTCGAGCCGTGGACTCCACCCTAATGGGGTTCACAGGCGACGTTATCGTCCCAGAGGGGTCGTAACCTTAACGGTTCGGGCAGGAACCTGGCCCCTTGTGGCCACTGTTCACACGGACTTCCTAGTGACTAAGCTCAGGTCGCCCTACAATGCGATATTTGGAAGACCCGGCCTGATGTCTCTCAAAGCCATCGTCTCCATCCCACACCTATCTATGAATTCCCCACCGGGCGAGGAGTTGGTGTTGTCCAAGGAAGCCAAACTATGGCTCGGCAGTGTTTTGTCACCAGCCTTCAGTCCAGAATGCCTGAAGTTGATGGGCTGGACGCTCGGAGGAATTCGCCGAGCAACGAGGAGAACCAGCCGAGGAACTGGAGGAAGTACCACTAGACGAGCTCGTCCCGACCGAACCATAAAGATCGGTCGCTGCTGAAAGGCGAATCCCGACAGGAGCTGATCGATTTCCTCCGAAGCAACGCCGATGTCTTCGCCTGGTCCGCCTCCGACATGCCAGGAATCAGTCCCGAAGTTCTCGTCCACCGCCTTAACGTGGACGAGATGTACCGGCCCGTCAAACAAAAGAAGAGGAGCTTCGCCCCAGAGCGGCAGAGAGCTATTGAAGAGGAGGTTGATAAACTTATCAAGGCGAACTTCATTCGGGAGGTGAATTACCCAAGCTGGCTGTCAAATGTCGTCATGGTAAAGAAGTCGAGCGGCAAGTGGTGGATCTGCATCGACTTCACCGACCTCAACAAAGCGTGCCCGAAGGACAGCTTCCCCCTCCCCCGAATTGATCAACTTGTGGATGCCACCTCGGGTCACCAAATGCTGACGTTCATGGACGCCTACTCGGGCTACAACCAGATCCGGATGGCCCCCGAAGATGAAGAAAAGACGCCTTCATAACCGACCGAGGTACTTACTGTTACCGTGTTATGCCTTTCGGTCTTAAAAATGCAGGTGCCACCTACCAAAGGCTGGTCAACAAAGTTTTCAAAGAACAAATCGGCCGAACATGGAGGTATACGTCGACGACATGCTGGTCAAAAGCAAAGAAGCATCACAGCACGTCAAGGATCTCTCGGAGAGCTTCGCGACACTCCGCAAATACCGGATGAAGCTCAATCCGACTAAGTGCGCCTTCGGCGTTAACTCTGGAAGTTCCTCGGCTTCATGGTCTCCCAGCGGGGTATCGAAGCTAACCCCCAGAAGATCCAAGCTCTCCAGCAGATGGCACCCCCGGCGTCTATTAAAGAAGTCCAGCGCCTAACCGAGAGGATAGCAGCCCTTAACCGCTTCGTGGCTCGTTCCGAAAGGTGCCTCCCCTTCTTCAAAACTCTTCGGTCGGCTAAGAATTTCCAGTGGTCCCCGAGTGTCAAAAATCATTCGAAGATCTCAAGAAGTACCTCGGCTCTCCCCCTCTCCTCAGCAGTCCAAATCCGGGGAGACATTGTTCCTATATCTGGCTGTCTCGGAAGGTGTCGTTTGCTCGGTGCTGGTCAGAGAAGAAAATAAGGCCCAGAAGCCGATTTATTATGTCAGCAAACTGCTCCGAGACGCGGAGACGAGGTATACCCGGATCGAGAAGATGGTGTTGGCCTTGATCACCTCAGTCCGAAAGTTGCGGCCATACTTCCAAGCACATTCTGTGACGGTCCTGACTGACCAACCCATCAAGGCGGTGGTCCACCGTCTGAGACATCGGGGAGAATGACTAAATGGGCCGTCGAGCTGAGCGAGCACGACATCCGATTCCAGCCTCGCTCGGCCATCAAAGCTCAGGTGCTAGCCGACTTCCTCCTCGAATGTACCATCCCGAGGACGGCTCCACCCCTGACTCCCCCGAGAAACCAAAATCTGACGCCCGGTGGCTTCTCCATGTCGACGGGTCGTCCAACGCCCATCGCTCCGTGCGGCTTGGTCCTCACCAGCCCAGAGGGGGCGACTTTTGAATATGGCGTCCGCTTCTCCTTCCCGGCCTCCAATAACGAAGCTGAATATGAAGCTCTGCTGGCCGGTCTCCGGATCGCCCGCAGCCTTAAGGTGGAGAAACTGAATGCCTTCACCGACTCTCAGCTGGTGGCAGGTCACGTGCGAGGGGAGTTTGAGGCCCGGGAACCGAATATGATCCGATATCTCCAAGAGGTTCGAAGCCTACTCTCCCATTTCCCTGAATTTGAGATCATTCAGATTCCTAGATCTGAAAATGCCCGTGCCGACCTATTATCTCGGCTGGCGACTGCGGAATCAATGGACGCCGAACAAAATTCCACCTGGAGACTTGGAGAGACCCAGTATCGCGGAAGCTGACCGAGTGATGCAAGTTGAGGCCGAACCATCATGGTTCGACCCCATCCTGAAGTACCTTAAAGAAGGGTCGCTCCCGGCCGATCGAAGGGAAGCTAGAAGGCTAAAGCTGCAAGCCACCCACTATGTGCTGATTGATGACCAGCTCTACAAGCGGTCTTTCTCTATGCCATTGCTCAGATGCCTTCGCCCATCTGAAGCTGATTATGCCCTTCGGAGGTACACGAGGGGATTTGCGGCAACCATCTGGGGAGCCGGTCCTTATGCCACAAGGTGCTGCGTCAAGGTTACTATTGGCCAACCATGCAAAAGGATGCTGACGACCTTGTCCGAGCTTGTGACCCATGCCAAAGACACTCCAGTATTCAGAGGCTCCCCTCCGCCAGCCTGGTCCCCATTTCCTCCGCTTGGCCCTTTGCCAAATGGGGAATGGACATTCTCGGCCCATTTCCACTCGCCACGGGGCAACAGAAATTTTTATTCGTCGCCATAGATTACTTCACCAAATGGGTCGAGGCGGAGGCAGTTGCTCAAATAACTGAGGCTCGGGCCAAGGACTTCGTGTGGAAATCCATCATCTGCCGCTTCGGCCTCCCACACACCATCATCACTAACAACGCAAACAATTCGACAATCCGAAGTTTCGTCAGTTCTGCGAGGAGCACGGGATCCATCACCGCCTTACCTCGGTCGGACATCCACAGGCTAACGGAGCAGCCGAAGTAACCAACCGAACCTTGCTTCAAGGGATCAAAGCTCGACTCTCCAGAGCCCGAGGTAGATGGGCAGACGAATTGCACATGTCCTATGGGCCTACCGCACCACCCCGAGAGTGCCCACAGGCGAGACCCCATTTCGAATGGCCTTCGGCACAGAGGCCGTCATCCCCGTGGAAATAGGACTCCCTTATCTGCGGGTGGAAAGCTACTCGGAGGAAGCCAGTGATGAGCAGCTCCGTGCCAACCTTGACCTGGTAGAGGAGATCAGAGAAAAAGCTCGGATCAGAGTAGCTGCCTACCAGCAAAGAGTGGCCCGTTACCACGCCTCCAAGTCAAAGGGAAAGCTTTCTTGCCTGGCGACCTTGTTCTCCGGAAAGCGTCTGTCTCCAAACCGCTGGAGCAAGGAAAGCTAGCCCCAAACTGGGAAGGCCCCTACCAAGTAGCGGAGGTCGTCGGACCCGGGACCTACAAGCTGCAAGATCTAAGCGGAAGATCCATCCCTCGGATGTGGAATTCGGACAACCTCCGCAAGTATCATCAGTAGGGTACGCCCTCTATAGGCTGCCTTCTTAAATTTTTGTTGGCATATTGTTTCATAATTCATGACATAAATCACCACAAATTATATCACCAAAAGTCGTGAAAAGAAACAGATGCTGCTTACCAATCCTCGGCACGACCGAGTTACCTGTTTAACCAGGAAATCTCCGAACCTCGGCTTGGCCGAGCAACAAATCTCCGAACCTCGGCCCAAATCTCCGAACCTCGGCTGGGCCAAGCAACTAATCTCCGAACCTCGGCTGGGCCGAGCAACTAATCTTCGAACCTCGGCCGGGCCGAGCAACTAACTTCCGAATCTCGGCTGGGCCGAGTGATGGATTATAAAGCCCTGATCAAAACGGAGCGCATAAAGCCCCGGCTAGAACCGAAGTATAAGCCTCGGCAAAAATCGAAGCACGCAAACCTCGATCAAAACTGAAGGACTTCCAAACAGTCCCCAGAGCTTCGGCCAGTGCAAAATCGTCAGCGGGCACAGAGTCCGCGCCTTTAGCAAACCCCTAAAGGCCTCGATGGGCCTACACGGCCACCTAAGAACCCAGACAAAGTCGGGGAACCCCTCCTACTACTAAATCCCCGGGCTAACCAAGCAGTGTCCCGCGCCTTACTGCCTAAGCGCCCGCCTCGTTCTGCAAACGGAACTACGGGACCACGATTTACCACGTAAGCCCACGGGACCGCCCAGTCTCCCTTTGGCTCGAACAGGGACAAACGGTTTTTTCCTCTCTCATGGACCATGCAGCGATCCCAGCAGGGAGCAAAAGATGGCCAAAAAAGAACATCACCCTTCATTCATTATAGAGAGAAATACAAAAAAAAAGAAAAAGTAAAAAATGGCCTTCACAGAGGCCTACTGTCTCCCCCAGGAGCTGCTGAGTCCTCCATGCGCCGAGACAACTCGGCAACTCGCTGACGGAGGGATGCTATCTCCCCCTCCTGCCGGTCTATGACCCGGCGAAGGGCCTCGGCCTCCCTCGCAGAAACGGCGAGAAACTCCTCGACCGCCTTCTCGAGCTGCTCGTGGCTTGCAAGAGCTGACGCCAAGGCCATACCGTCGATCGTCACGGAGGAATGGCTCCCCTGGGAGCCCCCACGGCCGTTGCTGACAATGCCTGACTCTTTGTTCGATTGCCCTTCCCCCTGAGAAGCCACACCCGCTCTCAGGAGCTGTCGAAAGGCTAGCCGAGGGGATGACGAACACTGACATCCCCCTCGCCCATATTTATACGCCCTGGTGAGTATCTCGAGCAGTCGGGTCATTAATCCGACCCGTGAGAATCTGCCACGTGTCGCCACTTTGGCTAATGCCCATGGGAAGCGAAGAGTCGTGCCCCCTCCCGAGGGAAATCGGTAAACGTCGACGAATTACTCGGGAACCCCCCTCCTTCTCTAGAAACTGGGTTCCTCCCGATCTGCCGGGCCCTCGCGGAGTAAATGTCCTTGAAATTCCACCGAATTGCCTCAAATTGGCTGCCCTTTGAAAGTGCGAAAAAGAAAAGGAGCGTCAGCAGCTGACGCTGACTCGCTTCCCTCGGAAATAACCAAATCATAAATATCGGGCATCCCCATGCGCCGCCCGTTCCGCTTTGGCGTTCCGCGCCGAATCTCGCGAGAACCAAACATCCAGAGTCTCGGCGACAACCGAATTACCCCTCCGAGCAAACAAATCTCCGAATCTCGGCAGGCCGAGCAACAAATCTCCGAACCTCGGCAGGGCCGAGCAATGAATCTCTAAACCTTGGCGGGGCCGAGCTATAAATTTCCGAACCCCGGCCAGAGTCATGGAATGTGTTCTACCGCTAAGAATCCCGGCAAAAGCCGAGGAATTTTTCCCACTATCAAGGCCCCAGCATAAGGCCAAGACGCATATCTCATTATCGCAAATCCCGACCAGACCAAGCGATCTCCAAAGTTCCATTTGAATTCGGGCAGCTTATAAGCCCCGTCTGGGTCGGGTAGCGGAATCCTCAGCCAAGAACGAGCGATATCCCCGTGCCTCATTTCATTGCCAGCAACAACTCTCAGCACAAAAAAAATAGAAACTAGGAGAAAGGACAAAATTTTCTTTATTTCATTGCCATCGAAACGAATTACAACCGCCTGAGAGGCATTACAAGTACGTTGAAACACAGGAAATAAAGACAAGTACATAACTCAGCCGAACTGCTCCAAGACAGCTTCGGGTGACAATGATGCTTCGGCATCCGATCCAACAAATCAGACAAGCCATGAACCAATCAGCTCGCGCTGATAATGAGCAGACGACTCGGCCCGACTGTTGCGACCAGCTTCAGTTAATAATGATATCTCGGCATTCGGCCCGAGATATAGAGAAATCAGAAAGGTGGACGAGCCTTGTCCCAAGCCACCCATCCGCAGGGCCCTCCGACGAGTAGGAAGAAAGCTCGCGGACCCTGATACCGGGGCATCCCCCAAATCTAGTGTGTACCGCTAGCCACTGCCCGAGTCAACAGGCAATGTACTAGCGGACAACACACCATCACCCCCTCCTCAAGTGGCAAAAGATTTCCGGGCGAACGAGCCCAGGAATCCGGACCAGGGAGGAGGAGAAGTTCACGCAAGTCATGGGGAGCACGCATACACTTCCTACCCTGCATCCCCGAGGGTGAACCGCAAAGGACACACAGGAAGCTACATGTGCGCTCTCCATGCGATCTCTGCGAACCTCCTGTGCGCTCTCCATACGATCTCTGGAACCCCTTTCTTGAGGACGAGCCACCCTCCGGCGGCTCCTTCATCACCCCAGCTGTCCGGAGGAGGACGACTTGTAGAAGGAAAGCTCGGTCCTCCCACTCTAAGCCCAGAGAGATAGACATTGTGTGTACCTTTACAATTCATAGAAAAGAAAACTCGGGGATGGCCCAACACGCCCTCTTTCCCCTTTTTATAGGCGGAGACAAACCGGGAGCAGCTATCAGAATAGAAGGCCCCGAGGTTCAAAACGCTAACCCACGCCACCACGTGGCCTCCTGAAATGGAAACAACGCCCCACGTTGCGCGCCAAGCGCGTTGCCCGAACCATGACGCATGCCAAAAGATTGTCTCTGATCCCGGATCATGAGCTTTAAATACAGAAAACCGTCCGCCGATCTTGCAGATACTGGCGGATCTGGGGGATCGTCCCGTGAAAATGACATCCTCAATGGCAAATAAGCACTTACACTACACGCCAAAGCAGCCTGCATTGGAAAAGATCGACACAGCAAAGGACCCTCGGGAAGTGCGGGGCAACCTTTTGCTGGCTGCGGAACCGTACTACCCACTTCGGCGAAACAAAAATCGACCCGCCTTGGAAAAGACAAAGCACTGACAGGGGTAATAAAGAAGCGCGAAGGCCAAACACTCCCTTTACAAAAAGAATAAAGGGGTGACAGCGAGGATTCAACAAACTCCCCTCTTTTCATTGAAGGCACAATCACGGTTTGGCCACTGATAAGGCGGACTACCCCGGTCCTGGCCAGGGTGCTTCTATGGTTTCTGGTCCCGTCCAGCCGACCTACCGCATCCCTCGGCCCTAGCCGAGCATTTCGTCCCTTGGCCCCAGCCGAGCATTTGTTCCTTGGCCCCAGCCGAGCCACTTCGTCCCTCGGCCCCAGCCGAGCCATTTCGTCCCTCGGCCCCAGCCGAGCCATTTCGTCCCTCAGCCCTTGCCGAGCTACTTCCTTCCTCGGCCCTAGCCGAGCAATTTCGTCCCTCGGCCCTAGCCGAGCTACTCCATTCTTCAACCCTAGCCAAACCATTGTGCCATTCGGCTTAAGCCGAATTGGATCGTCTCTCAGCCTCCTTTTGTACCAAGCTATGTTGTCGCTCGACTCCTTCGTCGGGGCTATCCCTATGCCTTGGCCTTGACCAAGATGTTCCTTCAAATTCGAGCCAGAAAACCAACCAAGCGGCGCTCGCAGTTGGGATAAAAATTTAAGGCAAGAAACCATCCAAGAAAGACAAATAAATGAAAAAATTGATCCGTTTACTGATTTCCGGTCGAACTACAAAAGAAAAGAAACAAAAATACATATGGCCCCCAAAGAGTCAAGACTTGGGATCAGACCCGCGTCTCCTGCGGCAGCATTAGCGGGAGCGTCGCTTGGCCCCCCCTTCTCGATGGTATCCCACCGGGATACCTCAGCGGCAACGTCGACTCCCAGAACGGCTTCGAGATCGACGTCAGAAATCTCTTCATATTCGTCTTCCTCGGCCCCCGGGGTGCATGCCTCGTAATATTCGGCTTCCAAACAAGACAAGTCCAGGTCAGGATAAGTTTGAGCAATCTTAGCCCGCGCCTCCTCTTCGCCGAACCGGAATGCATCGCGTAGGCCGCCCTGCGTTCCTCGGCAAATTCGGTAGAGTTCTTGTACTCCTCCACCGCTGAAGAGGCCCGCGTTCGCCTCGGCCAATTGCTTCTCCAATTCGGAGATCCTTCGATGCCTCGAGGCCGCCTCCTCTCCGAATGCCGTCAACCGCTCCTGAAACTCCTGGCTCATCTTGTTCAACTGCGGACGAAGAGCCAAGTAAGGCAGAAGTCGAAAGACCAAAACGGATAAAACAGATAACGCCCTACCTGCTCGCCCCGCCGAGCTAGTTCGCCGTCCAGCACTTGGACCCTATTGAGAGCCCTCGATTTAGCCGATTGATTTTGGCGAATGCTCTCTTTAAGTTCATCCACCCGGGACTAGCGTCCCCAATCTCTTGACGAGCATAGTCAAGCTCGTCAGAAAGTCGAGCAGCTCGTTCGTCCGACCATTTCAGCCGATCCTTTGTGTCGGTGAGCTCTTTATTCAGACGAGTGAGGTGGTCCTGCTGCTGCCGACACCTGTGCTCTTCCTCCTCGAGCTTCTTACTCCAGTTTCCCCTATCTTTAGCATGGCTGGCTTTCAACTGGTCCCACCTCTTATCAAAAAATGCTGCATGGAATTGACCTTGCTCTCGTGCTCCGCTTTGGTATGAGATAGCTCCAGACTGACCTTCTCGGATTGCTCGCGGAAGCCTTGAAGCTCGCTGACCTGCGTGGCGAGTTGAGAGCCTCTTTCCCTCTCGACTGCAAGAACCCTGCGAGCCTCCTCGAGCTCCCTCTGGAGGACCACCAGGGCTCGGGAAAGTCTAGCTGTAGAATATACCCTCTCCTTGAGGTGATCGACCTCCTGGCGGGCCCGAGCCCAAGCTCCAACGACCAGATGCAAGCGCCATTTCAGCGCCCTCATGATCAAGGCATTCTGCAAAAAGGATTGCACACGTAAGGAATGCAATCGAACTAACTGACTAAAGATCCTACTTCGGTGTGACAACTTACCCGAGACGCGTAATCCGTAGCAATCCTCGTAAGGGCAAGATCATCAATCTCGGGAAGAAGGAAAGCCTCGTTCGGCACTCCAGTGTGCCTAAAGGCCATCTCGACAAGGTCCTCTGGATAATTCCCTCCTGTCGAGGAACTCTCTCCCCCTTGGAACGCAGACCGCATCAAAGTGGAGAACATGGCGCTCACCTCCGATCGCGTGAGTGGAAGTTCACGCTCAGGGAGCCAACTTAGGAACCCGCGGCCCATGAGGCCCTCGGTTGGCCGCCTCCTCCACCAGAGCCCTCATCTGAGAGGCCTCGGGCATTTCGGCTCCGAGGGGGAAGTTCCGGCCCAAACGTCCCCTTCGCTTGACGGCTCTCCTCCTCCTTCCTCCTCTTCTACTTCTACCTCCTCGAACATTCCCCTGCCCCTAGCAGACTCCTCTTGAACTTCGGCCTCCCTCGGGGCCTCTTGTGCCTCGGCGGACGGTTCACCAGAAGACACCCCGTGAGGTGAGCTCTCCCACCAGCAGCCCAGGCCGAACCTCGGCAGCTGTAACCACTTCTTCCACCTCGATCGAAGCGAGGCCGCTCCCGCCTCCGCTGCAACCTCTCTGAGCCACCGGCATCCAATGAGGGAGACCGAGCCGCCCCGACCACGGGGATCTCCAAGTGAATCGATGTCGTTCCCTCGCCATCGTCGGACAAAACGACAACAGGTGGGGAGGAAATTTCAGCAGCCTCCTTCGAGACCCTGCGGTATCCCGATCTTCGCCTCCTGACAGACCCTCCTCCGGCGCCGAAAGATAATGCGCCGCCGGAACTCCGATACTTCGGCCCGTAGCGACGAGGAGCGCCGATCATCACCATCTCTCCTGATCTCCCTAGGGCGGGAGCCGGAAGGGCGAGACCTCTTCTCGGCCCTATGCTTGTTGCTGGAGCCGGATCTCCTGCGGCGCTTGCCCAGCTCCTCCCTCATCTGATCTGCGAACGCGACCTTTCGGCTGTAGGGGCAATAAGATTCGCCCATTAGTTCGCACAAAATCGAAGATGGAATCACAGTAAGCTATTGGCTACGAAGTGATACTCACCGCGAGGATCGACAGGACTCAATCCGGCCGCGAAGAGAGCGTCCTTCGATAGAAGGGCACCGGCCGAAACGCTTGACTACCGCATAACACGATCAGATCCCTTTTCTCCTGCTCGGTTAATTTCGGGTGCGCTTCTGGATCCTTTACGTATTGTCCCCACACCCAAGGGAAATCCGAGCCGATATTCCCCTCGACTATAAAGAATCGCGATTTCCATTCCTTTATTGACGACGGGTTATCCGAAATCATCTTGAAGGACCTCCGGGGACCGATGTAAGGCCACTTTGAGGTCCTCTCGGAGACCAGGTTGTAGCACACCCTGAATATCGGAAGGGTTGCGGTCACCCCGACACGGTTGCACAACGAGATGAATCCGATGAGGTTGCACCAGCTATTGGGAGCCACCATGGTGAAGCATATATTGTAAAACCTCATCACCTCCCGCACCAGCGGATGAAGAGGAAACCTGAGACCTGCCCTCAAACTTTCCTCGTAGCAGAACGCTCCGTCCCCTAATCCGGATGTCACCCTATCCTCAGCCGTCGGGAGCAACAAGGTGACATCCTGGGGAATCTTGTACAGGCGGCGTATCCACTCCAGATCCGCCAGGGTCACCTCCGAAGCCCGATCACTCGGACTCACCATATTTTTGATCGAAAGAGACGCTGAGCAAGATCGCTGAGAAACGGAGAGATGAAGTTCTCTAAGGGAAAGCGAAAGAGCGCTGCAAATAGGGATGGCGCCGCCACGACTCTGTTTTTCCCAAAGGAAACCGCCTCAGGGAGAAGATGAGGCGTCTCAACCAAGACATCCGGAACCGCCACTACAGGCGCCGTGAAAATCGAGATTTCCTACGTGGCGCTTCCGCAGCTGTTGCCTTCGCTCCTAAGGAACAATGGATCCACCTCGAGAAGGCAAGACGGCCACGCAGCATTAATTAGGACATCATTGCGTGGGCTGTTAAATACCTGTCCCCCTGTTCGGATTGCGCCACCTAAGTCTATACTCCATATGCCCGAACCTACGCTTCGAACTAGGGAGTGGGGGGCATGTGTTGAGGGGTAAAATCGCCATTGCGTTGATAACCGTGCGAAGGGGCTAAGATTAACCCCATCCCCCCGCCCGCTACGCTACGCCCATAAGAACGAGCTAACTAGTATGGTCCAGCGGGTCGAGCAACCCATAGCTCGGTTTCCCCCGAGCTACCCATAGCTCGGTTTTCCCAGGCAATCCATAGCTTGGTTCCCCCGAGCTACCTATGGCTCGGTTTCCCTGAGCCATCCATAGCTCCGCTTCCCCGAGCAACCCATAGCTTAGCTTCCCTGAGTAACGCGAAGCTCGACATGCACCTCCGCGGAACCTGGCGCTGGAGAACTCAAGTCTAGTGTAACGGAATCCCCAAGGAAGAATCGTATCGAGGAGTGGCCTAGGACCTACGCAGTCATTAGACCTCGAGCCATCAGAGAGCTCTCCCAGCCGTCGATCCTCCAACAAATAAGATATGGATCCCACTGGCCTCACAACGACTTGATTCGAATCATCTCCGTATCCCAACAACCTTCGAACCTTTCAGAAGGCGCTCAAGATTCAGGTGATTGCCTATAAATAAGACGCTCCCAGATTCTCTCAAGTACGCACGCACAAGCCCCTGTACACAGCTCACTCTTACTCTCTCTCTCTCTTTCACCGCTCATTGTTCTCCCTCTCCGCCGTCGGCGCTCCCCAAGAGCCCCCGATTGACCGCCCCTGTAGGGACTCCCCAGAGAGATCCTTCTCCTTATTTCTGTTGATCGTCGATCCCCACTGACTTGAGCGTCGGAGGGTCTTCCGCGGAGGGCCACCCCCAACGCCTCTCGCGTGAGGACTTCTGTGCAGGTCCGCCCAGGAGGAAGCCCGATCAGGAGACTGACCGTGCCCGAGTCGGAGGACAGATCCCGGCGGCAACACAAAGCATAAAAAGTTATAATTGAAGCATAAGGTCAAATGAGTTTGTTCCTTGATGTGGCTAATAAAAGCTACGTGTAAATTAACGGTCAAAATTATTTGACGGCGGGAGCTGATAGAACACAGGAGTTCTAAGCGACCCTAGCTCCTAGGTGGCCCTAGTTTTCAAGCGGTCCCAGTTCTCCTAAGCGGCTCCTGTCCTAGGCGGCCCCAGTTGTTAGCAGCCCCAGCTTTTTGGGCAACCCCAGTTCTCAGACAGCCCCTAGTTCTTAAGCGGCCCTAATTCTCAGACGGCTCCAATTCTCAGTAGCCCCAACTCATAAGCGGCTCCTATTCTAAGATGGTCCCATCTCCTCTCACCTCCAGGCCAGCTTTAGCTTCTTAGGCAAGCTTTCACTTCTGACTAGGTTGGGCCCACCAACCGCCTTTGGCTCATAGGTATCTAATAAGACAAGCCCACTAGTTCTGGCACAGGTCTAAAAGTCATCGTCCATCATAAAGCTTTAATGACCCAGATCAGATGGGCCTAAAAAGTCATCATCCATCATGAAACTTTAATGACTCTGATCAATAAGTCCAGGAAGTCGTCATCTGCCACAAAGTATCAATCACCTAGTTCAGATGGGATAAATCCCACTAATTTTGATATTCCATTTACAGAGTCATGGCTCATCATAAGATTCCAAGCTTTCTAAGCAAGTTTCACAGACTCCAAGTATCAATAAAATGGATAAGAGGGACTCCTGGCCAAGGTATGAACACTCAAATACTTAAGAGAGTTTTCTCATCTTCTCAACTCTCTTTCGAGCTTCTTCAAGTTCACGGCTGTGATTCTGATCACTAACTTGAGCATCGATGGGCCCCCGCCAGAATATCCGATCCTCGAAACTTCTTGCAGATCTCGACACGGAGGTAAAGCTACCTCGCCAAATTCACGGAGTATCCACTAACGCTCAAGGACGTCAGCTTAAGGTGATTAGGCATCATCAGATTGGCACGCTAGGAAAGGAATGCGTGATTATACTAAAGGAAGGATAGCTCTGAGTTACAAGCTCGTCCTCTCTTGAGCAACAATGGTGGTGACATACTTAGGAGGCTTCTACCAGTTACACTGGGGGGCATCCCCCTTGTACTGAGCAACCGGAGGCCAACCTTCTTGCTCTTTTCTTGCCACCAGTCTTAGCCACTCTACAAGAACAACTGGCCTCCCTCACCCAGCAAGTTCAAGTTCTTGTTGGGGTAGTTCGTGAGTTGCAAGAGCAATGACTGGCGGTTGTTTAGCAGCAATCTGGGCCTCCCACACTGCCTGTGACCGCCGCCTTAGCCAGTTAACAATCTACATAGAGAAGACCCCCTCTGAAAGAGCATCACCACCGTCATGCTCTATCTGAGCACCACCACCATGAAGCCTCCAAAAGGTCGCGGTCTTTTATCCGCCGCTCGAGCAGCCCCTCCTTCAAATGGCGATGGGGAAGGAGCCTAGGCGGACGTGCCGCCACCAGCGCCATCACTCTCCCTGCTCGCTTTCTAAATCAACGTGTGAGGATATCAACTGCCAGATGGAGAGGCGCAAACCGGCGGTTGGAGGAGCTCAGCCAGAGGCTTAATAACCAACCAGGGGTGGACTATGACACTCGTCCACTCCTCACTCATTGCATTATGGAGGAGCCTGTCTCTTCCAGGTTTCGTCTTTCCCAACTAGATCCCTATGATGACACCACGGATCCACTTGACCACCTGGAGAGTTATAAAGCTCTCATGCAAGTTCAGGGAGCGACTGACACCCTCCTATGTATTGCTTTTTCCACTACCCTCCGGAAGGCTGCACATGCCTGGTATTCTCGTATACTCTCACGCAGCATCGACTCGTTCCGACAGTTGGAGAAAACTTTCTTAGCACATTTTGATGCCTATTGGAAGATCCCCGGATGGCGGATATCCTGTTCTCTGTTCAGCAGAAGGAATGAGAACTGTTGAAGGATTTTGTGGCCTGGTTTAAGACGATGGCCCTCGAGGTCTATCACCTTGACGATGCTGTGGCCACTTTGGCCCTGAAGCAGGGACTTCGTCCTTTTCGCTTCACCTATTCCTTAGACAAAAGGCCTCCCACTTCCTATGCTGAGCTCCTAAGTAGTGCACAAAAATACATTCGTACCGATGAAACTGATTTCACTTGAAGGGATACTAAGAGACCAGTTCGCGTGGAGCCAAGCGGACCTCCCCCCAAGAAGCCCGAGCTTCCGCGCCAGCCAGACAATCGGCGCCAAGCTTTACCCCCATAGAAGGCAACTTCACACCTCTCATCGCCCCCAGATCTCACACCCTCATAGAGATCGAGAGCGAGCCTTCTAACGCCCTTCCCACTGAAGAAAGATGTCACTCGCGACCAGAGTTGTTATTGCCGTTTCCATAGAGACTACGGCCATGATACAGAAGACTGCCGCAATCTAAAGTGTATCATCGAGGAGCTCATCTAGAGGGGCTATCTCGAGAAGTTTATCTAGAAGGGAGGACCCCCGGCCGTCCTAGCTTTAATGGGGCCTCCGCCTGTCCAGATCAATGTTGATAACACTCCGACAAAAAGGACGGTGGGCATGCTTTCCTATGGAACAGCTTTGCCCTCTAAAAGACCGAGAGGGGGGGGAGGGAATAGAAAATATAATTCCCTTTTTTGAAGGAGAATTAGCGCGGGGGGGGGGACAATCTGAATGATGATAGCGTTGTCGTCTCTACGACGAATGCTAAGCATCCTGTAAAAAGAATTTTGGTAGATAGTAGAAATTCCACTGACATCCTCACTTACGATGCTTTTGTTCGGATGAATTTATTTCCCAGCTCTCTCTAACCGGTGACAATGCCTCTGGTTGGTTTTACAGGAGATTCAATGAGGGTTGAGGATGAAATCATCCTGCCGGTCATGGCAGGATCACCACCGTATCAAAGCACGGTTCTAATGGGGTTTTTAGTAGCCCAAGTGCCTCTGGCGTACAACGCCATACTCGGTCGGCCTAGCTTAAACCTCTTGGATGCGGTGATATCCACTAGATGCCTGCTCGCGAGATTCTCTATCAGTGGAGGAATCAGCGAGATGCGTGGGGAGCAAAATCCAGTGTAACTATGCTATCATATGGCGCTAGCCCTCAGGAGATGGTGATCCCATTGGCCTCAGTGCTGCTCGATCTCAGAGAATCTGAAAGAAGGGGAGAGCTAGCCGAGCACTTGTTAACCTATCCGTTGGGAGACGATCCTGTGAAGACTGTGCAGATTAGCAAGCTTCTCCCCTTAGAGATGAAGAATCAACTCCTTACCTTCTTGTAGGTGAACGCAGACATCTTCACCTGGTCAACATCAGACATGCCCGACATTCCTTCGGAGGTAATTACTTATAAGCTTAATATTGACCCGAAGAATCGGCCTGTCCGTCAAAAGAAGAGAAGTTTTGCCCCCGAGCGGCAGAGGGCCTTTGATGAGGTAGTCGGTAAGCTGCTTACTGCTGGCCATATTCGGGAAGCACCGGATTGGCTAGCCAATGTGGTGATGGTTCGAAAGGCGAGTGGAAGCTAGAGAATATGCATCGACTTCACTAATCTTAATAAGTATGTCATAAGGACAGCTTTCCGCTATCGCGAATTGACCAATTGATGGACTCCACATCTAGCCATAAGCTTCTTAGCCTTATGGATGCTTTCTTCAGATATAATCAAATAAAGATGCGCCCGATGGATGAAGAAAATACCTCTTTCATCACTGAGAAATGCATCTACTATTACAAGGTAATGCCCTTTGGATTGAAAAACGCAGGGGCCACTTACCAAAGATTGATGAATAAGGTCTTTAAAGACCAGGCTGGGTGCAACATGAAGGTGTATGTGGATGATATGCTAACCAAGAGCACCTGCATCGCTAACCATGTTGCTGACTTAGAAAAAACATTCAATAACCTTCGACGCCATCAATAAAGTTCAACCCTCGCAAGTGTGCATTTTGGTGATCCAGCGGGGATTGAAGCAAACCCGAAGAGGATACAAGCCATTCTTAACATGAGGCAGCCAGTCAATAAAAAGGAGGTGCAGCGGCTCATTGGAAGAGTGGCCGCTCTAAGCCAGTTCCTGTCGAGATCAGCTGAAAGATGCTTACCCTTCTTTAAAGCTCTACGCAAGGCGAATGGCTTCGAGTGGACGAAGAGCTGTCAGAAAGCCTTCGAGGAGCTGAAGGAGTTTCTGTCCACGCCACCATTATTATCGAAGCCAAAAGAGGGAGAAAGGCTCTTTCTTTATCTTGCTGCCTTCTTGAATGCAGTCAGCTCCGTTCTAGTATGTCTCGATCCCGACGGAGCACAGAAACCTATCTACTACACCAGCAAAGTGCTCCATGATGCGAAGGTCAGGTACTCCAGAACTAAAAAGATTATTTTTGCTCTAATCATTTTCGTTCAGTGTCTCAAGCCATACTTTCAAGCCCATCTGATCGTGGTGCTCACAGACCAGCCCCTTAGAGCTATTTTGGCTCATCCTGACACTTCTGGTCGACTGGCTAAATGGGCAATCAAATTGGAAGAATTCGATCTTTCATTTCAATCCCGATATGCCCTGAAGTTCCAGGTGCTGACGAACTTTCTGGTGAAATGCACCTGGACTGAGGAACAACCTAAAGATTTTCCAATGGTATATTCGGATGCTAGTGAGGGAGCAGCGGAAACATGGATCCTCCATGTTGATGGTGCCTCTAATTCTCAAGAAAGTAGAGCTGGTCTTATTCTTGCAAATCCGAAGGGTGTAGTACTGAAGTATGCTCTTCGGTTTCTCTTCAAAGTTACAAATAACCAAGTCGAGTATGAGGCCTTATTGGTCGGAATTAAGCTCGTGCATGAGTTCGGAGTAAAGCATCTCAGGGCCTTCACTGACTCTCAGCTCATCTCTGAAAAAATTACTGAAGAGTATGAGGCTCGAGACCCCATTATGTCTCGATATCTGAATAAGGTCAAGTCATTGACCTTCTCATTGGCTTATTTTACTATTAGTTATATTCCTAGAGGTGAAAATGCCAAAGCCGACACCTTATCGTGGCTAGCCACTTCGGCGGACAATATCTTGGGAAGAACATATGTTGAGCTCCTGGAAACTCCAAGTATTGATGTAGCGGAAGAAGTTCTACCAGTTATATAGGAGTCAACGTAGATGGATGCCTACATACACTACCTCACTGACGGTACTCTCCCTGCTGATCACGTAGAGGCTAGGTTGCTCAAGTGGAGGGCTTCCAAGTTTGTACTGTTGAATGGGCAATTATATAAGAAATCTTTTCTTATCCCCTTCTTAAATGTGTTGGTCTCGCAGACGCAAATACATCCTCAGAGAGATCCATGAAGGCATATGTGGGAACCATTTGGGGGGCATATCACTGGCGTATAAGGCTCTCCACCAGGGATATTATTGGCTCACTATGCGAAAGGATGCTGCTGAACTAGTCCAGAAGTGCGACAACTGCCAGCGATATTCTAATGTCCAGCGGTAGCCAGCCTCTCAGCTGAGCCCACTTTTTGCTTCGTGGCCCTTCACTTAATGGAGAATGGATATCCTTGGACTGTTCCCCCCAGCTTCAGGTCAACGGAGGTTCTTACTTGTCGCCATCG
Organism: Calamus simplicifolius; assembly: GCA_900491605.1. Lineage (NCBI taxonomy): Eukaryota > Viridiplantae > Streptophyta > Magnoliopsida > Arecales > Arecaceae > Calamus > Calamus simplicifolius. The sequence goes on along the minus strand of UESW01002071.1, from coordinate 96,474 downwards.
ATTACTTCACCAAATGGGTTACCGAGAGCAAGGTGAGGACATTCTTCTGAAAGTCTATTATCTGTCGTTTTGGGCTATCTCACACTATCATCACCAACAATGGTCGCCAATTCGATAATGTTGCATTCAAGACTTTTTGCATCGAGCTAGGTATCTGCCATCGGTTCACTTCTATCGGACATCCACAATCCAATGGAGAAGTAGAAGTTATGAATCGAACCATCCTTCAGGGACTCAGAACCCGACTGGATGAGTTTAAAGGCAAATGGGTGGAGGAACTCCCAAGTGTGCTATGGACGTATCATACGACTCCAAGGATCCCCACAGGGAAAACTCCTTTCAGTCTCATTTTCGGATCTGAAGCGGTCATTCCGATGGAGATCGGCCTTCCAAGGCCCGAGTAAAATCATACAATGAAGAAGATAGTTCTCATCAACTATGGGTCAGCCTCGACTTCATCGATGAGACGTGGGATCAGGCGCGACTCAAGATAGCTATTTTTTGCCAACGAGCAGCAAAATATTACAACGCCCAGGTCCGCCTCAAGATATTTTGCCCTGGAGATCTAATCCTCAGAAGGGCCGAAGTATCTAAGCCAACCGAAGGGGGCAAGCTATCTCCAAATTGGGAGGGGCCATACCGGATCACCGAAGCACTTCACCGAGGAGCATCTCGAATCGAAAAGATCGAGGCAGCCAATCCCATGCACTTAGAATGCGGATAACCTTCGTCGGGATTATCAATAGTGAGTGTATTCAGTCGATGAATATATGAAGAGTCTTAAATTTTATCTTTCTATTTGGCTCAGAAAATTCCGTAGTTTCAAAAGGCTCTCGATGGTCTCGCGATCATAAGGACACCCCCGGGCCGGCCGAGAAACCCCGAGGCGGTTCAAGACCTATGGTCCTGACAGCCCCGAGTCAACTCCCGGGCCGGCCGAAGAAACCCTGAGATAGTTTCAAAAGGCTCTCGGCGGCCCTCAATCATAAGAACACCCTCGGGCCGGCCGAGAAATCCCCGAGGCGGTTCAAGACCTATGGTCCCGGCGGCTCCGAGTCAACTCCCGGACTGGCAAAAAAACTCCCGAGATAGTTTCAAAAGGCTCTCGATGGCCCCGCAATCATAAGGACAGCCTTGGGCTGATTGAGAAACCCCCGAGACGGTTTAAGAGCTATGGTCCCGGTGGTCCCGAGTCAACTTCTAGGCCAGCCGAAGAAACCCCCGAGGTAGTTTCAAAAGGCTCTTGGCAGCTCCGCGATCATAAGGACATCCTCGGACCGGCCGAGAAACCCCTAAGGCGGTTCAAGACCTATGGTTCCGGTGGCCCCAAGTCAACTCCCGAGCTGGCCGAAGAAACCTCTGAGTAATTTCAAAAGACTCCCGATGGCCTTGCAATCATAAGAAAACCCCCGGGCCGACCGAAAAACCCCCGAGATGGTTCAAGACCTATGATCCCGACGGCTTCGAGTTAACTCCCAGGTTGGTTGAAGAAACCCTCGAGGTAGTTTCAAAAGGCTCTCGGCGTCTCCGCGATCATGAGGAAACCCTCAGACCGGCTGAGAAACCTCGAGGCGGTTCAAGACCTATGACTCCGGTGGCCCCGAGTCAATCTCGGGCCAGCAGAAGAAACCCCCGAGATAGTTTCAAAAGGCTCTTGGTGGTCCCGCGATCATAAGGATACCCCCGGACTGGCTGAGAAACCTTCAAGGCGGTTCAAGACCTATGGTCCCGATGGTCCCGAGTCAACTCCCGGGCCGATCGAAGAAACCCTCGAGATAGTTTCAAAAGGCTCTCGACGGCTCCACGATCATAAGGACACCCTCGGATTGGCCGAGAAACCCCTGACGCGGTTCAAGACCTATGACTTCAGCGGCCCCAAGTCAACTCTCGAGCTGGCCGAAGAAACCCTCGAGATAGTTTCAAAAGGCTCTCGGCAACCCCGCGATCATAAGGCACCCCCGGATCGGTCGAGAAACCCCCAAGGCAGTTCAAGACCTATGATCTCGGCGGCCCCGAGTCAACTCTCGAGCCGACCGAGAAATCCCTAAGGTAGTTTCAAAAGACCTCTGAAGGACCTGCGATCAGTATTAGTGCCCGAGGAGTACTTCAACAAATGCCCGAGAGGTAGAGGCAGGCCTAAGTGTCCCTATGAAATCGACGACTCTCAAGGTATGCCAAAGAGATCGGAGGCGTACCTAGTCAAGTCTAAAAGCTAAAGTCAAGACATGATCATTAAGAGACTAAAGTGCTACGAAAAGCTAAGTCCATTATCCTTGAACAAAATATTTCTTTTATTAATCTAATTTCAGTATCATACAAAAAGACCGACTCTAGTCGGATTACAAAAATGTCAAGAAGGAAAAGAAAATGAGTTCTAAGGCTCGGCGTCCTGTCCCGTCTTCAACGTCGCCACTCTTCGATCCTCCTCTTTGTCCCCAAGCTGAATACGGTCGAGGCCGCTTATTTTGAAGATCCAAAAAACCTTCTCCTTACACTTCTCGAAGCCATGGAGAAAGGTGTCGATGGCTGCCTCACTCAACTCCGCGACAAAATCGGTGGAGCCTTTGTAGTGCTTCACGACCTCCCGAGCTTGGGCTTAGCGGTGGCCACCTTCTCCGCAGCTTGGGCTTCGGCAGCGGCCAACTTCTTCGTCACCTCTCGGGCTTGAGCCTCGGAGTTAGTCATCCTTTCCCAAGCAACTCGGGCATCCTTTCCCAGGCCTCGGACTCAGCCTTGTCGGCCCTCTCCTCAGTATGGCCTAACTTGAGGGAACATCTTCCAACTTCTCCTCAATCGCCCTAAGCCTTGTCATGGCCTCCGTCAATTTGGCTTCGGCGACTCTGGCCTTCCTTTCAGCCTCCTCGACCAAGCATTCGAGAAGTGGCTTTCTTCCTGAGCGGCCCGGAGCTTACTGGCCACCTTTGCCTCTCGAGTCCTGACGTCAGCCAACTCCTTGGCCAAGCTATCGGCCTGGGTCTGGGCGGCGGTCAACTCCTTCCGAGCATGCCTACAGTTGTTGGTGGCTTCGATGCAGGTGTCCCGAAGACGAATAGGCTATTGGACATCTACACGAGCCAATTGGTTAGAAGCTCAGATCAAATTCAACATAAAGATGAAGCTGACGAGCTTACCTAAGGGCGGCGGTAAAGAGAGTATTGAGGGCGTCGGCAATCGATTGACAACAGAGCTCGGCCTGAAAATTTGGAAGGCTGGAGCGACTTAATACACGCTTCGCCAGCCGACCGCGGTGCATCGCCATCACCCGAGACGGCTGGCTCCTTGGGGCGCTGGTGGGAGGTGTTCCTCCTTCCGGCATCGGCTAGGCGGCTGGTAGAGCATCGTCCTCAACGTCCACAATGGGAGGCGCCCCGACCCTCGCCTTCGGTGCAGCTTCGCTTTCGGGCTCAGTAGTGACCAGGGGCTCATCCCTTGAGGGCCTCGCCTCAACTTCAACAGGAGAGGGCCCTATTACTAGAACCTTGACGAGGGACTCTCCCTTCTCGGCCCTCCTATTGGTGCGGCCTCGGAGGGAGCCGTGGGGGGCCGGAATGATCCGCCTCGTTCTTCTTGGCAAGGCTCTCCCGTCGGTGCGGCCCCGAAGGGAGCCATGGGGGACCGGGATGACCCGTCATGTTCTTTCCGGCGAGGCCTCTTGGGTGCTGCCCTCGCCGTGTCGTCGGCGGCCTCTCTCCTTCGAACGCCCGCCATCAAGTGCTCAGGAGAGAACTTCATCGCTGTACAAAGGATCAAAAATTAGAGCAAAAAAAAAATGACTGGAGGGTGTGGCGCTCATCGGGCGCTGGTGGTGGCGACGACGGCGCTACACCGGCCTCACGAAGGTTACTCTCCGATAATAACTCTCGGCAGGGAGGAATGTTAGAAACATCAGCGAGTCAAAGACTTCTCGATCCTCATTGATAATTGAGCTTTTTGTTAGGGCTGGTGTCGGGAATGCCCCAACCCATTCTCACTCCGTCCCTATGGGCATAGAAAAATCGGAACTTCCATCCCTTGATTTTGGAGGGCAGATCGAGTTTGAGGGCTCTTTTGGGCCTGGAAGTGAAGCTCCACCACCCGTTTTTATTGGGATTATGGAGTTTGTACAAGCCCAAAACAAGAAAACTCAGGCAGAGATGCCATAAAAATGGCAGAGCATAATAAAGATGCAGATAATCCGAATGAGTTCAGAGTTAACTGCGCTAGGATGATGTCATACCTATTTAAGAGATTGAGAAAGAAAGGATGAAAGGGAAGACGAAGCCCGCTCCTAAAAAATTTCTTATACAGGGCAACCCCACCGGATTGGCTGGAGGTTACCTTGTCACCGGGATGAGGAACATAAAGACAGACGCTATCGGGTACCTGTACTAAGCCCTAAGGTTCTTTATATCTTAAGGAGACATGGTAGAGACTATTCCCTCCGGACCGGCAGACTTAGAAATGCTAGTCGAAGGAGACGCCGGACGACTTGGTGGCAAGGAGAGACTCTGGGTGGTGCTTGGGCTGCAGCCGTCGGGCGGTCACGGATGGAAATACCACCAGGAGCCCGGCGCCGCGCCCATAGGATCTCATCCTCGGAGGGTTCGACCATGGGACCTTACTCTTCCTACTGGAACTAGGATCATGGGAAGAAAAGAAAGGAACAAAGAAGGTGAAAGGGACTGACCTAAAGATCAGAGAGACAGAAGCAAGAACTCAGGACTCAGAAAGCAAGAAGGCACAGAGAAGGTATTGAAGACGTGAAAGGCTTGAAAGGACAGGTGGAACGATCTTTATGCATAATTTTTGAAACGTCCCCCCACTACAGTGCCACATGGAGATTCATAAGTGGAGGCAACATCCAACTATCCAAAAACTCTTCGCTATCCGAGATACAACGCCTCGGTGATGCTTGAGGGGTGCGATCTGCGCCCAATGATGGGACACGGATAAGAACAATCCAATAATGGCGTCCCACCTTTTTTGTTGATCGAGGAATATTTTTCTCAATCTTCCTACAAACCATATTGCTTCTGGTGCAGTTTCTTAAATGATGAAAAGACTTCGAGGAGACTTTACCTTCTCGAGGGCACGTGTCTGCCTTCGCTAATTTATGGTGTGCAAGGCCCAACAAAAGCGAGAGATTTTGCCCTCCTTTCTCTTGGCAAGTGCTATGCACGTGAGCGCCAAGACTCAGGAGCGGAGGGGCATATGATGTGGCTAATAAGAGACGTGTAAATTAACGGCCAAAATTACCTGACGATGGAAGCCGATAGGACAGGCGGCCCCAGTTCTAAGTAGCCCCAGCTCCTGGGCGGCTCCAGTTCTCAGGCGATCCCAGTTCTCAAGCGGCCCCGGTCCTAGGCGGCCCCAGCTCCTAGGTGCCCCAGTTGTTGGTGGCCCCAACTCCTGGGCGGCCCCAGTTCTCAAGCCCCAGTTCCTAGGCAGCCCCAGCTCCTTGGCAGCCCTAGTTCTCAGGCGACCCCCAGTTCTTAGGTAGTCCCAGTTCTTAGGTGGCCCCAATTCTCAGGTGGCCCCAACTCCTGAGCGGCCCCTATTCTAAGATGGTCTCATCACCTCTCATCTATGGGCTCAGCTTCAGCTTCCCAGGCAAGCTTTCTCTTCTGACTAGGCCGGGTCCACCAACCCACCTTTGGCTCATAGGTGTCTAATAAGACAAGTTCCACTAGTTTTGGCGCAGGCCTGAAAAGTCATGTCCATCATAAAGCTTTAATGACCTGGATCATATGGGCCTAAAAAGTCATCGTCTATCATGAAGCTTTAATGACTCGAACAAATAAGTCCAAGAAGTCGTCATTTGCCACAAAGTACCAATCACCTAGTTCATATGGGATAAATCCCACTAATTCTGACATTCTATTCACGGAGTCATAGCTCATCATAAGATTCCAGCTTTCTAAGCAAGTTTCACAGACTCCAAGTATCAATAAAACGGGTAAGAGGGACCCCTGGCCAAGGTATGAACACTCAACACTTAGAGAGTTTTTTCATCTTTCCAATTCTCTCTTGAGCTTCTTCAAGTTCACGGCTGTGATTCTGATCACTAACTTGAGCGTCGGAGGGTCCCGCTGGAATATCCGGTCCCGAACTTCTTGCAGATCTCGACACGGAGGTAAAGCTGCCTCGCCAAATTCATGGAGTATCCACTGACGCTTAAGGACGTCAGCTTGAGTTAATCAGGCATCATCATTCCTTGTTATCTGCTGTTGGTGAATTAAATTAGTGAGTATGCATCTAAATTGACCTTCTTGTGCTGTTACTTCATTGAAAGTTGCTCTATATGTATGCAAGCATTGAAATAGTCGGCTTTACTTTTTTCTTGTCAATTGTCATGCTTTGTGTCCAATGTAAGATATGTTTTCATTGGATCAGTGACAATCTCAAGAATTCTATTCTTGTTGTCATTGTCAATTGATCATTCTATTTTCTTTCCTTCCCAGTTTGGGCAGGTTTATTCTTTGTCACCAACTCGCAAACTTCATTCGTGTATGATCTCAACAAGTGAAGAATCAAACTTGATATGGGCTACAGTTGAATCTCTGATAATTTTGAGTGCATTCATCAAATTTGGTTTTGCATATAGATCCATACTTGTGAAGTGAAAAATTTGCAAATATAAGAAAATTCATTTCAATGAAAAATTTCCATCTGAATACTTGTCACACAGTTGAAATGACTCCTTGTGTCCAAGGAGAGGTGCTCACACTATTGGTATCAAAATATTCTTGGGTTATTTTATTGATATTCTCCAAGATCTGCCTCATCCATCCTTATGGGTTCCCTTTATTGGATCAAGTTATGATCTCTCCACTCAACTTTATGTCAACTCTCTACAAATCAATGCCAAATTCTTGTTGAGCTATCCTAAGGTAAGAGAAGGGTTTGCCATGACACTCAGATGGGCATAGACAGGTATAAAGGCCTATCGTACTGGTAATGTAGATCAAGTTCATGTGTATGTGGACAACCATCCAAGGTTCCCTTGCTCTTGGAAAGAATTTGATGAGGGGTATGGATCAAGCTTTTACAAGAGATATTCATCTTTGAATCACAACTTATAAATGAAGAGCGGAATTGAGAACACAATTATCAAAATATCATGCAAAATAGCACCAATGAAATTGAATTACTTGAAATGTGAAATTTGAAAAAAAAAAAAAACTTCGTAAATTGTAATGCCTACAATGTGCATCACTTAAGAATCGCAATAAATATTTCATTTTCACTGAAATTATATTTGAAACAAATGTGCTATTGATACTCTATTAGTCTATTAGCATGTCTGAACAAAACCATATATATAACAGCTAACTTTTCTTTGTTCTGTATGCATATACAGATGCATGTAGGTAATGGATTGGCATATATTTTGTGAGATATTTATGTCCTTGAATTTCTTAGCTCTTGATACATGTGTAATCAACTGATTTTGTCTATACATGACTTGTTGTCAAGTAGAGACTGCTGATTATTTTTATGATTTCATACAAGTAAGTGGATCAACTTTTTTCTTCAGTTATTTATTTATTTATTGTGCCTGTGTGTGCTGCTTAATATCTTTATGTGATCATATCTGATTCATTGATGTGCCTACTTCAAAATGAGCACTACCAAATACCAAATCCCACCATGGTTGTCTCCTTTCATCTGAAAATAATTTGTATGTGTTAATAGTAAAATCTAATTTTTCATTTTGAAATTGTTAGATATAGGATATTTGATTTGAAAGAGCCAAACTTTTAAAGAAACACCGAATTGATTTAGCAAAAGGTAATGTTCTTCTTTGAGTGATGTTTCGTTCAAGATTTTGAGTAGTGGTCTTCCTTAAGACATTCTAAATTTATTTGCAAAAGGTAATGTTCATCTTTGATTTGATGTTTCGTTCAAGATTTTGAGTAGTAGTCTTCCTTAAGACACTCTAAATTTATTTGTTTATCATAAATAAATTTTGTAAATACATTAAACGCCTAAGCTAGAAGGTTTTAACTTGGTTGGTCAGGCACCCATCTCCTAAGAACATGCCCTTAGGGGAGGTCTAGGGTTCAAACCTTGGTGGTGAAACATTACGATCCTATGCTCTCTCTCTCTCTCTCTCTATATATATATATATATATATATATATATATATGGTGGCATTAATTGGCAGAGATATATTCTTTCATGAAAATAATTGTTCATTAAAAAGAAACAACAATCTGAAACTGATTCATTCTAGTTCACTTCCTTGTATCTGTTAAGAATGCTTATTCAGTTGATCCTGCAATTGTCTTAGTGGTCAAGAACTTTCTTACTATACAATAGTATCATGATTATCATTACTTTTATGACTGGTATAATATGTACTTTAATAAAACAGGCATATTGAGTTCTACATCTGTTTCTGACACATTGTTTTCAGGGTCAACAATAGCTTATCTCCTTAAATTTTCTCAACAATGGAAGCTTATCCACTTATTTCTTATTGCAGCTTGTGAAGAATGTCTTTTTGACAAATGAACGTAAAATCTCAAGAAAATTTGTTGAGGGAATATTGTCACTGATATTGGAGAGGAAAATGTCAAAATGGGAAATACTGTATTCCTATTTGAATAAGGTATAAATTTTTCGTATGACAAATTGATTTATGTAATTGTCTAGTTTCTTTCTTATTATAATTTTAAAAGAGTTCTATGTTATTGTACTCTTTATGTCACAATTGCTTTCCAAGAAAGAGGGCTTAGATTAACTGGATAATGAATTAATGATGAGTCATTTCCATCAAAGAATTTTCAAAATAAGTAACACAGGAATAAATTTTACATATATTATATTGTATTATGTCTGTGTGTGTGCGCATGTGGGCGTGCATATATTTTGATTTTTTTTCTCGGGGCTTTGTTGAACTCGTTCAATTTATAATCAGCAGCACAACCTTAAAAGTGGGGCCTTGATTAATATAAATGGCCAAGATGTAATATCATTTGATGTTCTTGTTATTTTGAATCTACTGTACAAAAAAGCGAAGAGATTCATGAAAACATCTTTAATAGAACTATCTTTTTTTTCCCCTTATTTATGGTACTATAGTACAGGGGCCAGTTGGATGAATAGGAGAGCTGCTTGGGGTTTTATGTGACCACTGTATGCCTCTAAGATTTAGGGAAGAATTATAATTTTTTTGGACTTTATGTCAGAACTTCTTGCTTTTCTAATATTGGTTGAGATCATCATTCCATTCTCCATATATTATGATAATTGGAACTCAATGGTAATGTGAATGTTTTGATTTTGCATTTACTTGATGGGCATCATAGGTGGTCTGTACTTCAGCTGCCTTTGTGAGCTACATTATTAGTTTGTTTACATAGCTCCTGTTTACTAGTCAGCAGAAATCTTAACCTAGACTTACATCAATTCACATTCTAAACTTGTTAAACAAACTTGCACTATATCTATTGTGATTGGGTGGAGTGCTGGATACAAATAATACTGAAATTGTAGTTTGTATAGCATTTGTACACACAATTTATTTCATTAATCTTTATGATTTAAAAGACTGGTATCTTTAATTATGATTGTAGATATTTGACACTAGTCTCACTAAGGGGTAAATGTGATTACTCCGTTACTTGCTTCTCAAGTTTCCATGACATAACAGAAGGGTAAAAGCATTAAAACATCAAAATTACCTGGGAAACTTGCTGAAGTTTTGACTTATTTTGATTATTGTGATGACTTGTTCATCTTTAACCAGGAATTTCAGAAGTAAATGGCTCCTTGCTTGGTTTTTGAGATTTCCCCTTTTTCTCTTGCAGCCTGAAGTTACAAATATCTTAGAGAAAAGTGAATATATGAATTGCACTTTCCTTTTATCATGCTGATGAAAAAATATACTATTTGTTTCAACAAAAATAGGCCTTCATCGAATGACATTAGAACAACGGTGACAGTAACAACAACAATAACAAAAACAACAAAGCTTTAATCCTAAACTAATTACAGTCAGATTAGCTGATATTTTTCCCTAACATCAAAATGGATATAGATGAATTGGGGATATATTCAGAATATTCTCTGTTAATATCCTTTTTCTGGTGAAACAAATATGCCATTTACCGCTACAAACTGGTGTATGATGAGAAGCTAAACTCTATTGCTATCTGTAAAGCTCACCATGCTGATATTACTCTCATGTATATTTAGTATCTGGCCATTGTTGATCTTAAATCTGAAATTGCCAACCATTTTCAATTGTCATGTCTTGGTAGTCCTCCTTTACATATTTCTTTTGATGTGGAGAGTGCTTATTTGAAGTTGATTCTGCAGATGTACTTTGGACATGGAAAATTTGGAATTGAATCAGCATCTATTTTTTATTTCGGAAAGCACCCTTCACTTCTTAATGTGGGGGAGTCAGCATTGCTAGCTGGGATTTTGCCTTCTCCTGAGGCTTTTAACCCATTTACAAACCCAAGAAGGTTACCAAATATGCTTTAAACAATCAGCAAATTTTATTTTCTATTGAAGTATCTGTATAGTAGATGCATGCGGTTGGCCATATTTTTGTTCTCACAGTAGTGTCCTTTTCAAGCTATCATGCAATGTTCTGGTTTATCTCAGAAAACATAAAGTTTCACTTTATTATAGGGGAAAGACTTGTCAAGCTAGAGCTTTGAGAAGGATGGTAGCAGCCGGGTATCTTGATTTGAAGACAGCACTTTTAATTGTGAGCCAACCTCTTTGCTTGCATATTGATGAAACTGGTGAGGTAATGTGTAACACTTTTAGTATCAACATTTTAAGTAATTTGATTAATATTTTGTTCTCTTGTTTTTATTTTTGAAAAGAGTAAAGAGTTTTATCAATGGCAAACAAATAACAAAGTAATATTAAAAGTTCAGAGATGCCATAGATTAAGGTTGTTTGAAACTGTCTAGAATACATTGTGACATTACGGTCCACATGCAAAACACTGAGGATTAAACATTGATGAAAGAAACATTAAGTTGAAGGATGATGATCTGTCGTAAAGGATTTAATTTAGATGAAGGGAACATTGACTTGAAGCTTCCTTACATATCCAACTGACGACTAAAATTGGTATGAGTAGTTTATAACTGATTCCATCTAGTAAATATTCTTCAACAAAATTAGTGCAGTTATAAATAAATAATTGCATTCTAGATTATGGTGATTTATTAAATGTCCTATTTATTGTGTTTCAAATTATCAGTATACCCTAGCACGTGATGATGCACTTATGAATCTAAAAGTACTTGCTGATAATCAGGATAAGCATAAACCTACCCATGTTACAAAATTAGATGTTCAAACTTGGGAAAGTTGATTGCTGAGGATTATGTTCCTTTTGCAGAATTAGCTGTTTTAATGGCTGTGAACTAAAGCAGGTGTGCAACAGATGTTTTTAAGTCCATATATCATAGGATTCTGTGTTACTGAGGAGTGAAACAATTTCCTTGTCCCATCCATTCATCATAAAATTCAGAGTTCTTCTAATAGGATGGCCATAGAAACCTTAGTCAAGTTAATTATTGAGAGTCTGCAATCTGTCATCAATGATGTAGCATACAAAACCTCAAGTAGTCAATTAATGAGGTTGGAGATCTATCAACTGCAACAAATAGCTGCTATCATACTCATTTGACAACAATCATGGTGAGTGGAGAATCTGAGATCAAGATTCAAATCCTTACAGTGTTATTATTTATGTACAGTACTGGGATTTATGTACTGCATGGATCAAATCAACTTGTAAATTTTATCAATTTTTTTTATATATGTTTGAATTTCCAGATTATGAAGTATCCAAGTGGTTAATTTCATTTTATTGAAATCTTTAAATTTGAGGAATCACAACATCAACTATAGGTTGGAGGCTTTTTCTTGAATCCATGATCCAGTTAACATGCATATAGTCACAACATTTTTGCAAATTTGTAACATGTTTTGCCTTACTACACTACTTCCATCTTGTCATTCATTAACTAACAGCCCTTTTGTTCTTGTTAACTAGTTTTATTCTCCTTTTGTTTTGATGAGTAAGAGGGTTAGCCCTAGTATGAGCCCTGCAAAAAGCAAATTGCTTTCTCAATTGTCAGGCAAGTGTTACACTGAGGAGGTAGCTAAATTTCGAAGAAAAGTACAATATCTGTACCACCTAAAAGTAAAAGCAAAACAAAGCTATACATCCTTTGATAAAAGCAAAACAAAGCTATAAATTCTTTGAGACATTCATGTAGACACATTCTTAAGAGAGAGTACAATCTGAAAAGTGGCTTGTCAGACTATCATGGGAATGTTTTGCAAGGGCAATGGGTTTGAGTGAAACTTTTTTGAGTTTGCATTTTGCTGCTACCATTTGATATGTGTCAATATGGACTACTTATCTTTTGAGCATGTGCAAATCTTGTCTTCTTTTGAAGTAGAGCAAAAGAAGATGGCAGTGTCATTCGTCACAACATACTGCATCAGCACTAAAATCTTAGATATCTTCAATCCTTATTTGAACCCTATTGATTTCCTACAAAATTAGATAAGGCAACATCCTAGGTCATCCTTCAATGCTAAAATGACTTTTGAAGTGATTCCATAAAGGGTGTGCATAATGTCAAGTTTTAGATTTTGTAGCACATAATGGGCCACATTGTGCCTCCATTCCATGTTTGCACCATTGGATGCATTCTTGTTTGTCTTGCCTTCTCTTTCCTTGTCCTTCCCAATTCAACCTGCTTCAGGCCTTACCCACTTAGTTATTCTCAAACTGCCTAGTCTTAGGGTTGGCAGGTGCTAGAGCACTTGCATCAGCCTAAATGGACTGGGCTGCCTCCATCAGGTGCCTAGGTGGCTGCTTAGATCACTTAGTCTAGCAATAGTTGAGTTCTCTTCTTCACTTTCTTAGTCCACTAGTTTTGTCACTTGGCTTGTTCTAATCCATTTGAGTTTGATTAGCTTGTGCTTTCCATGTGAGATTTGTCAATTATTGTTTATGTTTGTTATACTGGCAAAATACTCATATTCTTTAGCAACCATAAAGTACTCTTGGATCAACTGATTTCATGGAAATCTTCCAGTAACATGTGCCAAACTTGCCATAGGGAAGTCCACCAGTGATGTCTGCCCCCTCTCCCCCCCCTCTTCTTATTGTTGTTCGCTGTCTGTGGCATGTATAGATATTGATGGTCATCTTGGTAGGGTATATGCACTACCATTGTTCCTAATCACGTTAAATATTGACTCCATGAATTTCTTTAATGTCTAACTCTTAAACACCTTGACCACTGTCGCAGACTTCCCTTAATGCATGTATCTTTCACACATTTGTCATACAAATATTAAAAAAGTGCACTAAATCAAAAATCTCTTTGTGAAAATCTAGTTGGGTAGGTGAAGTTAAAAACAGTGGCTTGAAGTGTATGATGCTACTCCCATCTTGGTTGCTACTCCCATCTTGGTTGACTTTAAAATAACCAGATGTTACCAAAACACATGAAATTGGCCTGCATTCAGGATGATATATATAAACACTTAAGCTGCTAAATAGTTTGCCTGTGATTTTACAAGAAATGCATTACATGTACTTCATGTAGTTTCAATTGTCATTGCAACCTTTCTGTTGTTTTTAGTTTTAGTTACATCATGCACAATTTTGCCTCCTTGATATTAGTTACTAGCTGGCAATAATTTTAAATGGAAAACCCACTATTCTCACCATAGTTATCATCCACACCTCTCACCGATCCCTACAAGTTTCCTTACTGATCTAAAAATAGACCTTTGTCACAAAGTTTTTCTTTAAAGACATCAAATTTCAATGGTGCCCTATCTAGTGGTCTATCTTACATGCTTTAATAAAGGAGTGATTCTGTCTGTACATCTTTTCACCTATTGCCTAAATAACAAAAATGAATCAAAGGTTCATTTTTTCATGGTCATATTGATTTCTGGATATTGGTCACATTAGTACTTAATCCTTATTCCATCACACTCTTCCATGAATCTAGCAAACTAACTAGGCTAGTGCCGTCACCAGATGTTGGAAGAAGCAATGCAGGCAGTTGAACATCAAAATCTCACCAGCAAGTGTCCATGTTCAGCTTAATATGTGTGGTCCTAGCGTTGAAACTCCAAATTTAACTAAATGAACTAACTATATGACATTCATGGTTGTAGGACTCTATTTAGTAACATCACATAATTTGATTACTTTGTTGTTGTTCCAAGTTGTAACTTGACTTTGGGTTTCTTTCTTGCAGGAATATGAAGATATCAGAAAACAGATGAGACCAAACTCAGCCATAAAAGACATATGGAACTGGGAAATGGCGAGCATAGCATGGGAAGTGAGAGAAGATATGGAAAAATGGGTCATGAGGATGCACAAAAAGAGATGATAAAATGCATTCAGGAAAAGCAACATGAACTTCTTATTGGAAAAGGTAAATTATATAACATTTTATCACATGATTCAATAGATAATTTTCACCAGCCATGCTTGTAGGTATATAATCGTTAGAAGTAGCACATCATCATTTTTGTATTTTCATCCTTCTTTGTGTTTCATCCTTTCTGGCACATGCTGCAAAATTTGTCAAAGGGAAAATGGGCACATCTTTGTTTAATGCTTCCAAGACTCTTACAATAAATCCTCTTCTATATTGGCAAGCATGGTGCATGTTCCTTTGCTGTCCACAATGTGGTAAACATGTACAAAAAGTTAAGGTGCAGTGTAAAGGATTTAGAAACATGGTTTTGTGATTTTCATGGTAGTGGCTATGAAATATTTTATTAGTATCAACTGTTGTTGACTGAGACCCTCAATTTTGCCAGTGTTCCAGGTATCATTGTACATATATATTAATAATTTCCAAATTATGCTGGAGTAATTCACGATCAATATTTGTGGTTGTTAGCCTCGGAAAGTTGGAGGAGCTCACCACTTTTCAGAGCTCTTTTTGCAGTGCATGCTTGAATTTGTGGAGGATAAGCATCTAGGTCTTGGGGAAGTCCAGATGTTCCAGAAAAATCTGACTGCTTTGCATTACATTAAGCAAATACAAGCCTGAGACTGAAGGAACAAATACTGATGCATTAGCTCATTTGTTTATGAAGAAACATGGTATCAGTATCAAGCATCAATCTTACTATAAAATCATGGAGCCATTTCAAGCAGAGCAGTCTATCAGAAGAATCCAGATAGCTCATCAATCACTTCGTAGTGGCTAATGGCTGTCCATGAGCATGATGTATTAAGGCACTATTGGAGGTTTGTTACTTCAGCTATTGTGACCTTTGCAGTGGCTAACCAATTCAGCACCTGCCACTGGTAGCCAGATTTTGGAGGGCACTACTTGAATACTGTTGGTCTTCCCAAATGCACTCTCAGTGAATCCAGGTGATCTTCAATGTGTGTCAGAGAGCTAACTAGCTATAATTGGTTTGAGTATCAAAGAAATATTTTTCTGATATTGTTGTTTTTTTTGCTATTCTGAAATTGTTGATTTTGAGAAGACAACTGTACTTGATGCTAAGAAGTCTTCTTGAAGATTTTGCTGATGATCATGTCATTACCTCTTGAAGATTACTTGACTTGATGAATGAAATCATTTATGTGAAGTTCAAGATGGTTGGCAGTGTACAGTAGACAGTATCATGCTGATAGGAAAGCAATGGTGTTTCCATTCACATTCCATGGTTGGTGTTGCCGCCGGGATCCGTCCTCCGACTCGGGCGCGGTCGATCTCCAGGAAAAGGGGGGCGGACCTGCAAAAGAAGTCCACACGCGGGGGACGCTTGGGGTGGTCCTCTGCGGAAGACCCTCCGATGCTCAAGTCAGTGGAGAAGAAATCGGCGATCAACCAGACAGTGGGGAGGTGGATCTCTCCGGAAGGCCTCTCCGGGGGCGGCCAATCGGAAGCTCCAGAGGGCAGGAGCGCCGACGAGCTGCCGGAGAGAGCGGTGTGGGTGCCCGTGTAAGAGGCGCGTGCCTGTGCGCAAGGAGAGAGAGTCTGTCAAGAGTCGCGTACCTGGGGAATCCGCGAGTCTGATATTTATAGACTGTCACATGGGTCTTGAGCGCCTTCTAGAAGGTTCGGAGGTTGTTACGATATGGAGGCGGACAGAATCAGGCCGTTGTGGGGCCGTTGGAATCCATATCCCGTTTGTTCAGGTATCGACAGCTGGGAGAGCTCCTTGATGTCTTGAGATCCGGTTGAGTAGGCCTGGGGCGGTTATGATAGGCTTTAGGCCACGTCCCGACATGATTCCTTATCTAGGATGCCGTTCTGGTAGGCCCGGGCTCTCCCGCGTCAGGTTCCGCGGAGGTAGATGTTAGGTTGTGGATCGCTCGAAGAAGCCGAGCTACGGAAGCCCGGAGGGGCCGGGCTACGGAAGCCAGGAAGGGCCGAGCTATGGAAGCCCGGAAGGGCCGAGCTACGGAAGCCCGGAAGGGCCGAGCTACGGAAGCCCGAAGGAGCCGAAGGGAGGAGGCTAGCCTTAACCGCCTCGCACGGATATTAATGTAATGACGATTTTACCCCTCAACACATGCCCTCCACTCCCTAGTTCGAAGCGTAGGTTCGGGCGTAGGGAGTACAAGTTCAAATGGCGCGTCTTGGATGGGACGTCTTGGTTTAGACAGCTCGCGCAATGATGCCCTAATTAATGCGACAGGGCCATCCCGCCTTCGGGGCTAAGGCTCCTTCACGAGCGACGGTTGGGATTGCGCCACGCTACGAATCCCGATCGATCGAGCATTTGTCGAGGCGATTCCGGACGCCTGGGATGAGACGCCCCGCCTCTTCAGGGCGGCTTCCTTGGCGGAGAAGCGAAGTGACAGCCGCATTGTATATATATATATGTGCGCGTGCTCTCGGCGTCTTCTCGTCTTGCTTTCAGAAGAGTTCTGGCCTTTCATCTTCTTCGACGCTTATCGTTTTCGTTTGATACCTCTTTCAATGGCGATGAGCCCCGACGACGTGGCCTCAGAAATCGTTGCCGAGGACTTGGGGAGGATTCACCAGCGGTATGGCTTGCCCTTGGATGTCGTCCTACGGGCGCCGGAATCCGAAGATAGAGTTACCCGGGATTTAGAGTCTGGGGTCTTCATCTACGAAGATAGTTTGAAGGCGGGTCTTCGTTTTCCTCTCCACCCCTTGGTGAAGGAAATCATGACCCACTACAATATCTGCCCGTCAATGGTGGCTCCAAACAGCTGGCGGAATATCGTCGGATTCATCTCGATGTGCCACCAGATTCGAATCGTCGCCACTCTCCCCTTTTCCGCACCTGCTACCACCTGATTCCTGGGAGGAAATCAGAGTGGCCCTACATCGGGCCCCGGAGATCCTTCAACGTCATTGCGGATAAGCCCTCTTCCATCAAGGGGTGGAAGAGTCGGTTTGTTATCGCGGAGGGGAACGTTGGTTCCGACTTCCCTCGGAGATGGGGGGATGTTGCAAGGGATGCGGAGACGCATCCGGCTTTGTCGGCGCAGGAGGAGAAGGACTTGGACGTCCTTCGTAACGGACAGGTGTTTTCGGCTAACGATTGCTATCGGAGGGGGCCCTCTTCGCAGCCGGGCTCAGCCCCCTGGACCCGCAAGGTGAGTCTCTTTCGTGCTGTGTATTTTTCTCGATTAATGTGCTTGGACCTGAGTATGTGTGTTCTGGTGACAGCCGCAAGGTCGGCATTGTCGAACCTCTCCAAGAGGAAGAGAGGAAAACGCCCAGGGGAAGGAAGCGGCGCGGATAGTGGCCGGCCCGAAAAAAGGGCTCATACTTCCGCAAGAAGCCCCGGACGCCGGAGCAGTCTCGGCAGAAGCGCCGGGGCGAAGGAGGGCCCGGGGAGAGCGGTTATGGCCTCCGACCCTCTCGTGTTAGAGATCTCGGACAGCTCGGACGAGGCTCCGTTGGCTCGTCCGACCGCGTCCCCCTGAAAGAGGAATCAGCGGCGGATTTGGCGGAGGTGGTCATCGCCGAGGAGCCTACTGTCCCCGCGGGATCGCCGTCGGCTCCGGCAGGAGAGGAAGAGGTGGCAGCCGCAGCTGGGGAGGTTCAGGGGGAGCCTTCTCTCGGTCTCTCCGGGGAGTCCGGTAGCAGTGAGGCAGGTCAGACTGAGGCCTCGGGGGAGCCTGCGGAGGAGATGCAAGCGGTAGAACAGGCCGAGACCTCGGGGGTCCGGTGGCGGAGACACATGGTGGTAACCGAGGAAGGGGCGTCGAAGGAGGAGACGCGGCAAGGCGGGAGCTCCGCATTGGGAGCTTCTTCGAAAAAGGTTTTGGGGAGGCTGGCGCTTGGGCTGGCCGAACTATCTGAAGAAACCCAAGCCAGGGCCTTGGTAGAGGAGGCTGGGAGGTTGAAGGCCTCTCAGACGGGGCCGCCCAGGCCGGTCCTTCAGGTGGGGTTGGCCAACCCAGCAGCTCGGATGCTGGTATTGAGGAGGCGTTTTCCGCCATGATGAGGTCGGCCCTGTATCCGGGTGCGGATCCCTCGGCGGACAAATTTGCCGATCTGGGGTTGGTCGATGCTGCGTTTGGGCAGCAAGGCGTGGCCGAAAGCGTCATCTTCTTCCCGATATCGATAATGCGACCCTGATGAGGATGACTCGGGCCTATGCCTCACGGGTAAGTTGCCATTCTCAGGTAGTGAACACGTCCTGGTTGGCTTAACCTCATGCATTCGATTTTTATCTTGCAGAGTGTTCTGCTCTCTCGGGCTATATGCTGGCGTCTAAGCTTGGCGACAGGGGCCAGTGTTCAAGCCAGGAGGGATAATGCCGAGCTCCAGTCGCGGCTGAAGGTGTCTGAGAAGTTCGAGGAACTCATGGCAATTAGCGATAGGAGCTTGCAGGGGATAAGGGCGGCATATCAAGCTGCCCAGGCCGAGGTGTCCAAGCAAAAGCGCAGAGTAGAGGAGTTGCAGGAACTCCTGGCGAAGAACGACGATGCGTGCCTGGAGCTGGCCAGAATCGAGTCGAAACATTCTGCGGAGGTGAAGGCGATGCAGAGAGAACATAGCGAGAGTATGGGTCGGCTGGGGAAGGAAGCTGCCGACGAGAGGAAGCGTTTAACTAGGATGCTTGGCGAGGTGGAGGAGCGACTGAAGCGCCGCGACAGCGAAATTGCCCATTTGAGGAGGGCGCTAAATGGCAACAAGGGGTGATAGCTCGGGTGAATAACGAGCTATCCCAAGCCGGGAGGATGCTGAAGCCAAGCAGTTGAAGATCAATAATCTGCAGGAGAGAGTCGAGCCTGTTGGGGCCGACAGAACAAGAGCCAGGAGTGAGGCTGAGGAGTCGGCCAAAAGGTTGGCCAGACGAGAGGAGGAGGTACGACCTCATTTTCCCCCCCCCCCCTTTTTTAGCTTTTTTCTACTGGTTTCTTGTGACGCCGACCTATTTCGGCTTTTTCAGATGGCGGAGTTGGGGCTGGAGGTTCGGGCTCTTCAAGGCGAGCTTGTGTCCAGCCGCAACAAGAGCTCAGAATTCGAGACGCGGGCCGGCGAGTTCGAGGAGCAAAATATTATTCTGCGGGCCCAAGTCGCAGAGGCTGAGAAACAGGCCGCTGAGGCCAACATGCAGCTCGCCATACTTAAGGGGAGGCAAGACGCTATCAGCGTAGACGCCTTCCATCATGGGATGGAAGAGTGCAAACAGAGGATACTCAGTGGGCACCCGGAATGGGATCTTTCTTTCCTGAGTGCTGAAAATCCCGAAGATGGCGAGTCTGAAGAAGAAGATGAAGATGAATATGTTGACGTTTCTGATGCCGAACTTGGCGCCGCCCCTGGTCCCAGCGAAGCTGCAGCTTCTGAGGGACGGTCGCAAACTGCCGCAGAGGGGGCAAAAATATTGGAGAAGGGCGAACCTAGTCATGCTTCCGCAGATGTACTGAGGGCTTTTCTAAAGCTGGTGCGGCTCCCGATCCTTAGGAGTCGTTCTTGTATCCCGTCTTTTAGACATTAGTCTGACGTTTCTTAATAAATGAATTTTCCGTTTCCACTTAAGTGTTTTCCTTGCGTGACCTTGTTGTCGTTTCCGCCTCGATTGTGAGCGACCTATGGCTTACTGACGCTCTTAGGTCATTATCTCGAGATTGAAGGAAATGCACCGGCTAAGGCCGATGGGCAAACCAGGTCGGCTTGGGCGACGAAGAAAAGTAGGTCGGCTGGGGCCGACAGGTCGGTGGGGGCCGACAAGCGAAATAGGTCGGCTGGGGCCGACAGACAAATAGGTCGGCTGGGGCCGACTGGCAAAGTAGGTCGGCTGGGCCAACAAGAAAAATAGGTCGGCTGGGGCCGACAGACAAAGTAGGTCGGCTGGGGCCGACAGGCAAAATAGGTCGGCTGGGGCCGACAGGCGAAATAGTCGGCTGGGGCCGACTGGCAAAGTAGGTCGGCTGGGGCCGACAGACAAAATAGGTCGGCTGGGGCCGACAGAAATAGGTCGGCTGGGCCGACAGGCAAAGTAGGTCGGTTGGGGCCGACAGACAAAATAGGTCGGCTGGGGTCGACAGGCGAAATAGGTCGGCTGGGGCCGACGAGCAAAAAGGCCTTCGCGCTTTCTGCTATTCTGTCAATGCCCTGCTGTTCCGCAGGTGATTCGGTTTTTATTTCACCAGAATTGATGATACGGCGTAGTGGGGGGCATAAAGCTGCATCAGAGCTTTCCGAAGGTGCTCTTTTCCCATGCGGATCACTTTGTCGCGCACGCAATCGCTTGCCATTGGAGGACGTCACTTTCGAAGGACGATATTCTGAGCCCGCCAGTTTTCGAGGTGTGGCTGGCGATCTCCCGCATTGAATGACCGTGACCCGGGATCAGGAGGAGATCCCCGTACACGTCATAACTCAGGCGGTGGGCTTGGCGCGCAGTGGGGCGCCGCGTCTATCCTGAGGGACCACGTGGAGGCATGGGCCAGGTGTTTGAATCTCGGGACTTTCAGCTTTGATAGCTTGTTCCCGGTTCTTTTCTGCCTATAAAAAGGGGAGAAAGGGGTCATGTTTGGTTATCCCCAAAGTGTCTTTTCCGTTAGAGCTTCCATTATGCTTGTTTCTCTGCTGCTACGAGTGGGAGGACCATTTTTCCTCTCATAGGCTCCTTGCCGCCGGATAGCTGGGGCGACTGGGGAGCTGTCGAAGAACGGCTCGCCCTTAGGGGATGGGTCCCGGAGATCATATGGAGAGCGCACAGGGGGGCGCAGAGATCACACGGGGAGCGCACATATACTCTTCCGTGTGACCTTTGTGGCCTGTTACGAGGGGCTTACGGTAGGAAGTGTATCGACACCCCCGTAGCACGCACAGACTCTCCTCTTTCGCTGGCCTGGATTTCCATCCCTTCTCTGAGGGGAATCCTTGCCACGGGACGGAGAAAATGGGAGCAACCGGGGTCTGATGGTCCCCGGGCCCCTCGGCCGGGCAGTGGCCTGCGATCCGGCACCCCCTCCTAGGGGACGGGCTGGTTTGCCCGAATCCTCAGAATCAGCATCCACGGGCCGTGCCGCCTTCTGAATCTCTTCATTCGGTGGGAGCCGTGGAGGGTCAGCTTTATCGACCGTCCAGGCGGGCTGACCGTTTCGTGGTTTGCCTGATTTGTCGATCCGGACGCCGAAACATCACAGATTGGTCAGGTCTGCTTTGGAGCAGTTGCCCGAGTTTTGTATTTGTTTTATTTTATGCATTTTAATGTTCTTGTAATGCCTGTGAGGCATTTGTAACCGATCTTGGTCGGCAATAAAGAGAGTTATGTTCTGTTTCTCAATCTCTATCTTTTCTTGTGCCGAACTTGTAGTTATTGTTGTTTGTGGGGTACAAAGGCGTTCCGCTCATCCTTAGACGAGGATCTCATGCCGTCCGAACTAATCGAGGTTCGTGTGTGGCGGTTCAGAGACCGTTCGGCGAAACATGCTCTTACTCTGGTCAGAAGCCTGATATTTTTGTGCTTTGCTTTTACCGGGCTCGGTTTATCGTGGGTCGGCCTTGGCCGAAGTTCGGGAATCCATACTTTTTCCTATCATAGTTCGGGAACCTATCACTCGGGTCGGCCAGTTTCGAAGGTATTTGTCTTGGCTCTGCCAAGGTTCAGAGTCACTTGGCCCAGCCGAGGTTCGGAGACATTGACTTGGCCCTGCCAAGGTTCGGAGATTCATCACTCGGCCCAGCCGAGGTTCGGAGACATTGACTTGGCCCTGCCAAGGTTTGGAGATTCGGTCACTCGGCCCAGCCGAGGTTCGGAGCATTTGACTTGGCCCTGCCAAGGTTCGGAGATTCAGTCACTCGGCCAGCCGAGGTTCAGAGATTCGGGCTCAAGGGAGCGACTTAGTTGTCATTGTGGGCCACAGCGTTAGGTCCACGTGGCGCTTGATAAGGGGCGCCAGAGCGGAATGGGCGGTATATTGTCGCGCTTTTATTGGTGATGCCACTCTTCCCGAGGGGACAGGTTATTGGCCGAATGCCGGACTTCCGCGTTTCCCGAAAAAGAGGCCAGCATTAAGAGGCTCGGGGAAGCGCCGAATGCATTTATTGCGAGGGCCGACAGATTGGAAAATGTTTGCTTGGGGAATTCCCGACAATCTGCTCGCGCTTATCGATCTCGCTCGGGATGGGGCGCGACACTTCGGATTTCGCAAGCATTGAAACGGCGACGCGTGGCAAGTTCTTATGGGTCGGTGGTTACGGCGCGACCGATAGAGATACCTGCCTGGCGAGTATAAATACGACCGAGGGGCATCGGTTTCGGCCATCCCTCGGTTTAAGTTCCAAAAAAATGGCCTCTCCAGGGCGATCATCAGTCGGGTCGCGTTCCTCGCTCGACAGCCTGCCGCGTTCGGAGGGGAGGCGTACCTCCGTCACTGTTGACGGTCAGGGCCTAGCGTCGGCCTTTGCGAGTAACCAGAGCTCGCGAGGATCGCCGAAGAGTACATGGACGTGTCGGTCAGGGAGGAGGCCCTACGCCGGTTGGGACCGGCAAAGGGAGGAGATTGCGTCCCTTCGTCAGCAAGTGGCTGACTTGACGGAGCGCCTGGAGGAGCTGCTGGCCTCCGGGAGTGACTCCGGATTCTGATTCGGGGCCTCTCTTCCTGCTTTTGTTTTTTACTTCCTTTTGTAATCCCTTTTTCTAAATGAAAAATGGATCTTGCTTTGGAAGTCCTTTCTTCAAGAATTTATGGCCTTGATCCGTGTGATGAATCAGGGTGTTGGCGTACCCATCATTTTTGTGCATTGATATAGACGCTTTGAACGACGGGCTTAGGGGCATCGCCCAAAGGTTTTCAGTAGCAGAGGGGGATCTCCTAGCTCTGCTTGGGGCCTCTGGCCGATTATGCGGGGCTCAATGGCCTCAAAAAGGGGTTTGCCAATGGTGGCTTCTTTTTGTGCGTCGACGGTTTTTGTTCAACGCGCTCGTTTTCAAACCGGACGAAGTCCTTCGGGGACTATTTGGAGGCCGCCCGGCTTTAGTCGGGGCCTGTGCACTTCGGTTTTTATCTGGGATTTCAGCCCGAATGATTTTTACCTGGCCTTGCCATGGCTCGGAGGATTCGTTGCTCGGCCCTGCCGAGGTTTGGAGAATATTTTACTTGGCCCTGCCAAGGTTTGGAGATTGTTGCTCGGCCCAGCCGAGGTTCGGAGAATATTTTACTTGCCCTGCCAAGGTTCGGAGATTTGTTGCTCGGCCCAGCCGAGGTTCGGAGAATATTTTACTTGGCCCTGCCAAGGTTCGGAGATTTGTTGCTCGGCCCAGCCGAGGTTCGGAGAATATTTTACTTGGCCCTGCCAAGGTTCGGAGATTTGTTGCTCGGCCCAGCCGAGGTTCGGAGAATATTTTACTTGGCCCTGCCAAGGTTCGGAGATTTGTTGCTCGGCCCAGCCGAGGTTCGGAGAATATTTTACTTGGCCCTGCCAAGGTTCGGAGATTTGTTGCTCGGCCCTGCCGAGGTTCGGAGAATATTTTACTTGGCCCTGCCAAGGTTCGGAGATTTGTTGCTCGGCCCAGCCGAGGTTCGGAGAATATTTTACTTGGCCCTGCCAAGGTTCGGAGATTTGTTGCTCGGCCCAGCCGAGGTTCGGAGAATATTTTACTTGGCCCTGCCAAGGTTCGGAGATTTGTTGCTCGGCCCAGCCGAGGTTCGGAGAATATTTTACTTGGCCCTGCCAAGGTTCGGAGATTTGTTGCTCGGCCCTGCCGAGGTTCGGAGAATATTTTACTTGGCCCTGCCAAGGTTCGGAGATTCCTGTTCAAACAGACAGCTCGGTTGTGCCGAGGATTGGTAAGCAGTATCTGTTTCTTCTTGCAATTTATAGCAATATAGTGCATAATGATTCACGCGACAGGTTTTGAGGAAACAGATAAGCAGGAATATGTAGTGAGGCATGCGAAGATGAATTCAGAGAGGACATACCCTATTGATAATATTTACGAAGGTTGTCCGCGTTCCAAGTCCGGGGAATGGACTTCCCATCCAGATCCTGCAGCTTGTAGGTTCCCGGTCCAATAATCTCCGCTACCTGGTACGGGCCCTCCCAGTTTGGCGCCAGCTTTCCTTGCTCCAGCGGTTTGGAAACAGAGGCCTTTCGGAGGACAAGGTCGCCGGGCAGGAAGGTCTTCCCTTAACTCTGGAGGCGTGGTACCGGGCCACCCTTTGTTGATAGGCAGCCGTTCTGATCCGGGCCTTCTCTCTGATTTCCTCTATCAGGTCGAGGTTGGTGCGGAGTTGTTCGTTGCTGCTCCTCCGAGTAGCTCTCCACCCGCAATGATGGGAGGCCGACTTCCACAGGGATAACGGCCTCTGTGCCGAAAGCCATTCGGGGGTCTCGCCGTCGGGATTCTCGGGGTTGTGCGGTAGGCCCATAAGACATGATGTAGCTCATCTGCCCACCTGCCTTGGGCTCTGGAGAGGCGAGCTTTAATTCCCTGGAGGAGGGTTCTGTTGGTTACTCGGCCGCTCCGTTGGCTTGTGGGTGCCCGACCGAAGTAAGGTGGTGACGGATTCCGTGCTCCTCGCAGAACTGGCGGAATTTGGAGTTATCGAACTGCTTGCCGTTATCGGTGATTATAGTGTGGGGAGGCCGAATCGGCAGATGATGGACCTCCACACAAAGTCTCGGGCCCGTGCCTCGGTAATTTGTGCGACCGCTTCCGCTTCGACCCATTTGGTGAAGTAGTCGATGGCGACAAACAAGAATTTCCGCTGTCCTGTTGCAAGCGGGAATGGGCCGAGGATGTCCATCCCCCATTTGGCAAAGGGCCAAGCGGAGGATATAGAAACTAGCTCGGCGGAAGGGAGTCTTTGGATGTTTGAATGTCTTTGGCAGGGGTCGCAGGCGCGGACCAGATCGTCCGCGTCTTTTGCATGGTCGGCCAGTATAGCCTTGTCGCAGCACTTTGTGGCAGAGGGACCGGCTTCCCAGATGGTTGCCGCAAATCCCTTCATGTACCTCGCGCAGAGCGTAGTCCGCTTCTGATGGGCGAAGGCATCTAAGCAGCGGCATGGAAAATGACCGCTTGTAAGTTGGTTGTCAATCAACACGTAGTGGATGGCCTGCAGCTTCAGCTTCCTAGCCTCTCTTCGGTCGGACGGAAGCGACCCTTCTTTGAGATATTTGAGGATAGGGTCGAACCAGGATGGTTCGGCCTCAACTTGCATCACCGGTCGGCTTCCGTGATGCTCGGCTTTTCCAGAGTCTCCAGGTGGAATTTTGTTCGGCATCCATGTCTCCGTGGTTGCCAGTCGGGAGAGTAGGTCGGCACGGGCGTTCTCGGATCTGGGAATCTGAATAATTTCAAATTCGAAAAATGGGGAAGCAAGTTACGCACCTCCTGGAGATATCGAATCATGTTGGTTCCCGAGCTTCAAACTCTCCCCGAACATGGCCGGCTACCAGCTGAGAGTCGGTGAAGGCGTTGAGCTTTTCCACCTTCAGATTGCGGGCGATCCGGAGACCGGCTAACAGAGCTTCGTACTCGGCTTCGTTGTTGGAAGCCGGGAAGGAGAATCGGACGCCATACTCGAAGGTCATCCCCTCAGGACTGGTGAGAACTAGACCCGCACCGGAGTGATGGGCATTGGACGACCCGTCGACGTGGAGGAGCCACCGGGCTCCAGACTTTGGCTCTTCAAGAGAGTCTGGGGTAGAACCGTCCTCCGGGATGGTACACTCGAGGAGGAAGTCGGCCAGTACTTGAGCTTTGATGGCTGGGCGAGGCTGAAAATGTATGTCATGCTCGCTTAGCTCGACGGCCCATTTGGTCATTCTCCCGATGTCTCGGACGGTGGACCGCCTGATGGGTTGGTCAGTCAGGACCGTTACGGAATGTGCTTGGAAATACGGTCGCAGCTTTCGAACTGAGGTGATCAAGGCCAACACCATCTTTTCAATCCTGCTGTACCTCGTCTCCGCATCGCGGAGCAGCCTGCTCACATAGTAGATCGGCTTTTGGACCTTGCCTTCTTCCTTGATAGCACCGAACAAACCGCGCCTCCGAAACAGCCAGGTACAAGAATAGGGTCTCTCCTGGGGTCGGACTGCTGAGGAGCGGGGCGAGCCGAGGTACTTCTTGAGATCTTGAAATGACCTTTGGCATTCGGGAGTCCACTGGAAGTTTTTGGCCGATCGGAGAGTTTTGAAGAAGGGGAGGCATCTCTCGGCCGACCGCGCCACAAAGCGGTTAAGGGCCGCTATCCTCCCGGTTAGGCGCTGGACCTCTTTAGATGCTGGGGGCGCCATTTGTTGGAGAGCTTGAATCTTCTGGGGGTTAGCTTCGATACCTCGCTGGGAGACCATGAAGCCGAGGAACTTCCCCGAGTTGACGCCGAAGGCGCACTTGGTCGGGTTGAGTTTCATCCCATATTTGCGCAACGTTGCAAAGCTCTCCGAGAGGTCCTCGACATGCTGTGACGCCTCCTTGCTTTTAACCAGCATGTCGTCCACGTACACCTCCATGTTCCGGCCGATTTGCTCCTTGAACACCTTGTTGACCAGCCGCTGGTAGGTCGCCCCTGCATTCTTAAGACCAAAAGGCATAACACGGTAACAGTAGGTACCTCGGTCGGTTATGAAGGCGGTCTTTTCTTCATCTTCAGGGGCCATTCGGATCTGATTGTAGCCGGAATAGGCGTCCATGAATGACAGCATCTGGTGGCCTGAGGTGGCGTCCACGAGCTGATCGATCCGAGGGAGGGGGAAGCTGTCCTTCGGGCAGGCTTTGTTGAGGTCGGTGAAGTCGATGCAGATCCTCCATTTGCCGTTCGACTTTTTCACCATGACGACATTTGACAGCCAGTTTGGGTAATTTACCTCTCGGACGAAGTTGGCCTTTATGAGTTTGTCGACCTCTTCTTCAATGGCTTTTGCCGCTCTGGGGCGAAGCTTCTCTTCTTCTGCTTAACAGGCCTGTGCCTCTCGTCCACATTGAGATGGTGGACGAGGACCTCGGGGTTGATTCCTGGCATGTCGGAGGCGGTCCAGGCGAAGATGTCGGCATTGCTTTGGAGGAATCTGATCAATCTGTGCCGGACTCTCCTTTGAGTAGCGACCCGATCCTTATGGTTCGGTCGGGCTGAGCTTCGTCCAATGGTACTTCCTCCAATTCTTCTGCCGGTTCTCCCCGTTGTTCGGCGAAGTCTTCGCGAGCGTCTAGCCCGTCAACTTCGGGCATTCTAGACTGAAGGCTCGTAACGAAACATTGCCGAGCCATGGCTTGACT
This sequence comes from Calamus simplicifolius, assembly GCA_900491605.1. Classification (NCBI taxonomy): domain Eukaryota; kingdom Viridiplantae; phylum Streptophyta; class Magnoliopsida; order Arecales; family Arecaceae; genus Calamus; species Calamus simplicifolius. Next base: position 68,775 of record UESW01002071.1, on the reverse strand, counting down.
TCCCCGAACCACGCCAACTCCTCGCTCGGTGGGAACTTCATAGACAGATGCGGGATGGAGACAACTGCCTTGAGGGACATCAAGCCAGGCCTGCCGAATATGGCGTTGTATGGGGATCTGAGGTCGGTCACTAGGAATCGGTCTGTACAATGGTCACAAGGGGCCAGGTTCCCGCGCGGACCGTCAGGGTGACGATTCCTTCCGGGATAATGACGTCGCCGGTGAATCCCATCAGGGCGGAATCCACGGCTCGAAGGTTTTCCATGAGCAATTTCATCCTGGCAAACACACCGAGGTACAAAACATTTACCGAGCTTCCACTATCAACGAGGATTCGGCTTACATCATAATTGTTCAAATTAAGGGATACAACTAGTGCGTCATCGTGGGGAGTTGTATCCCAGAAGATCATCATCGGAGAAGGAGAGTTCGCCTGTCCTTGCCTTTTTTGCGCCGGTTCCTCACCGCCGCCCCTGGGGCTCGATCCGCCGGCCTCTTCAATCATGTTGATGCGGCCAATCACGGGCGGATTGGGTGGAGGAGGAGGTTGTTGGAGCTCGGGCTGCGGTCACCTCCTTGTTGCTGCGGCTCGGGTGCCCTCCTGAACTGATCCAGCCGTCCCCGCCGAATCAACCTCTCTATTTCATTCTTCAGCTGCCAGCATTCTTCAGTGTCATGACCGTGCTCCCTATGGTAGCGGCAGTACTTGGCGGGATCTCTTCGGGTTCGGGTTCCCTCGGAGAGGTACCGGCCGGGGAAGTTGGCGCTCTATCTCCATGAGGATTTGCGCCCGGGGCACAGTCAGCGGAGTATAGCGATCGAATCGCCTGGGAGGACTCCGGGAGCGATTCCTTGGCGGCAGTGGAGGGACTCTTTGGCGGCGAGGCGGACTTGGCCGCCGGGCGGGACGGTGCCTGTCGGGACTTTGGGCTCCTGCTTCTTCGCTTGCTCAGCGCGGGCAATTCTCCGCGATTCCTCGACCCTAGCGTATTTGTCCGCAAGGGCCATCATATCAGATAGGCTGGGGGGTAGCTGACCTCCATAGCCAGGTAGAAGTCGCTCTCCTTCGAGACTCCCCCCGCCAGGGCGGACATAGCCACCTCATGATTAAGGTGGTCCACCTCTAACATGGCCTTGTTGAAACGGCCAAGATAATTCCTCAAGGACTCCCCCTCTCTCTGCTTGACTTCGGAGAGGGAGTCGGATCTTCGTCGGTGGCGGCGGCTGCTGACGAACTGGCCAATAAAAAGGTGGCTCAGCTCGTCGAATGAATCAATGGAACCTGGCTTCAAGGCATTGAACCAGGTTCGGGCGGATCCTCTGAGGGTGGATGGGAAGGCGCGGCAGAGGACCGCATCAGATGCTCCGTGGAACATCATTATTGACCGGAAGCTACTGAGATGGTCGTCCGGGTCAGTGGAGCCGTGATAGGGTTCGACGGCTGGCAGTTTGACGTGGGAGGGAATCACTTCCTCCATGATTCCCTTAGAGAAAGGGATGCCCTGTTCCGCCTTGGGCTGGGCAGATGGGTCTGCTTGGCGGCGTTCAGCTCCTGACGCATCTCCTGGATCTGACGGTGGATCTCCTCTTCACCGGTTAGAGGAGGAGCTGGGCGTGAGAATCGCAAGGATGGCGTGGAATCATGGTGAGATGTCGCCGGGGAGAGGGAGCGGGCTCGCCGAGATCTGAGAGGATCTCTATCATAACCGGCTCGCGGGACTGGTTTGTCCCCCCTGGGGCGATGTGGGGGATCCGCTGATTCATGCGGATTAGAGGAGGAGGTCGCCGGCGAAGAAGAAATCGCCGCCTCCTTCTGAGGATGCGAAGCAGGAGGAGCTACAAGGCGCTCTTGTACCAGGTGGGTAAGGGCCTGGACTTGTTGGACCAGCGTAGCGAACTGGTCTTGGGTCACCGGGATAGCAGGCGGCGACGGGGTTTCGACCGGTGGAGGTTGCGGCGCTGTAGCGCCAGTCGGATCAGGCCTCTGGGAAGCGACCTGATCTTGGGCTTCAGAGGTTGCTCTCCTCCGGTTGGCCATTGGAGAGGTTCTTCTCGGATTTAGATCCTTGTCTCCTTTCTTCAAGTTTTAATGGGACTTGAGACCCTTCCTCTAGCGCCAATCTGTTGCCGTCGGGATCCGTCCTCGACTCGGGCGCGGTCGATCTCCAGGAAGAGGGGGGCGGACCTGCAAAAGAAGTCCACACGCGGGGGACGCTGGGGGTGGTCCTCCGCGGAAGACCCTCCGACGCTCAAGTCAGTGGAGAAGAAATCGGCGATCAACCAGACAGTGGGGAGGTGGATCTCTCCGGGAGGCCTCTCCGGGGGCAGCCAATCGGAAGCTCCAGAGGGCAGGAGCGCCGACGAGCTGCCGGAGAGAGCGATGTGGGTGCCGTGTAAGAGGCGCGTGCCTGTGCGCAAGGAGAGAGAGTCTGTCAAGAGTCGCGTACCTGGGAGAATCTGCGAGTCTGATATTTATAGACTGTCACCTGGGTCTTGAGCGCTTCTGGAAGGTTCGGAGGTTGTTACGATATGGAGGCGGACAGAATCAGGCCGTTGTGGGGCCGTTGGAATCCATATCCCGTTTGTTCAGGTATCGACGGCTGGGAGAGCTCCTTGATGTCTTGAGATCCGGTTGAGTAGGCCTGGGGCGGTTATGATAGGCTTTAGGCCACGTCCCGACATGATTCCTTGTCTAGGATGCCGTTCTGGTAGGCCCGGGCTCTCCCGCGTCAGGTTCTGTGGAGGTAGATGTTAGGTTGTGGATCGCTCGAAAAAGCCGAGCTACGGAAGCCCGGAGGGGCCGGGCTACGGAAGTCAGGAAGGGCCGAGCTACGGAAGCCCGGAAGGGCCGAGCTACGGAAGCCCGGAAGGGCCGAGCTACGGAAGCCCGGAGGAGCCGAAGGGAGGAGGCTAGCCTTAACCGCCTTGCACGGATATTAATGTAATGACGATTTTACCCCTCAACAGTTGTCAACTTACTTATTCGTATCATCATGATGTCTTTGGAATTGCATCAGAGATTAGCAGATTAAGTAGACTATCGAGACCAGCTGATTAAGAAAACCATTGCATGGATGTTTTAAGGATTGGTAAGTTTATTTTGCAATTGAAAATAACATGAGGCAACTTCATGGTCAAGAACCGTTGTCTGTCACGATACTTGCATAAATTGTGATATGACTGATCCCAGCGTCGTCAGAAAAGGTAACGACAGCTACTGTCATTCCCCCCACCCCCGGTACCCCATCGGGATCGGGGGGTGGGGTCATCATTTCTTAACCCCGAGGCCCCCACCGGTCTCGGGGTGCACTGTCATACCCCCGCCCCCGGTACCCCTTCGGGGTCGGGGGTGGGGTCATCATTTCTTAACCCCGAGGCCCCACCGGTCTCAGGGTGCACTGTCATACCCCCACCCCCGATACCCCTTCGGGGTCGGGGGTGGGGTCATCATTTCTTAACCCCGAGGCCCCCACCGGTCTCGGGGTGCACTGTTATACCCCCACCCCCGGTACCCCCTCGGGGTCGGAGGGTGGGGTCATCATTTCTTAACCCCGAGGCCCCACCGGTCTCGGGGTGCACTGTCATACCCCCACCCCCGATACCCCCTCGGGGTCGGGGGGTGGGGTCATCATTTCTTAACCCCGAGGCCCCACCGGTCTTGGGTGCACTGTCATTCCCCCACCCCGGTACCCCCTCGGGGTCGGGGGGTGGGGTCATCATTTCTTAACCCCGAGGCCCCCACCGGTCTCGGGGTGCACTGTCATTCCCCCACCCCCAGGACCCCCTCGGGATCGGGGGGTGGGGTCATCATTTCTTAACCCCGAGGCCCCCACCGGTCTCGGGGTGCACTGTCATTCCCCCACCCCCGGTACCCCTCGGGGTCGAGGGGTGGGGTCATCATTTCTTAACCCCGAGGCCCCCACCGGTCTCGGGGTGCACTGTCATTCCCCCACCCCCGGTACCCCTTCGGGGTCGGGGGATGGGGTCATCATTTCTTAACCCGAGGCCCCCTCGGGGTTGGGGTGCGTCCGCATCCCCCCACCCCCGAGACCCCCTAGGGGTCGCTGGGTGGGGTCATCAATGATTAGCATGCGACTCAACTGCCAAGGAAAACAATAACTATCAGGTCGCACGGTGCTCACACATGGTTTTCAGCGCATGGCCATGCCTCGCCACGGCGTACGATTCGGTACTCCCGTGATTGTGCCCCGTTACGGAGGGTCATGCCTCATAACGGTGTTTGGCGCGTTGCATGTCTCTGTGCATCGCCATGCCTCGCCACAGCGTACGATTCGGTACTCCCGTGATTGTGCCCTGTTACGGAGGGCCATGCCTCATAACGGTGTTTGGCGCGTTGCATGTCCCTGTGCATCGCCATGCCTCGCCACAGCGTATGATTCGCTACCTCTAGCAATAGTGCCCAGTCATATCAACCGGCGACGTACACTGAACGTCTACACAGCTATCGGACACGTATCGTATCACACGCAGCAACGGTACGATGGAGATCTTCCAAAGCCGCAAGTTAGGGTATTCGGACAGGTATAAAAGGCACGTGCTCACGGTGTAAGTGGGCTCTCTGAACTCTGGTTTTTCTGAGCTTTCTTCCTCCCAGCAAAAACCCTAATCGCCTCAGCTCCTCTTCGCTGGAGCGGTTCTTTGTCTGAGCCCAAGCGACTGACTTGATCGTCGGAGGGTCCCCACCGGCGCCACCAGTCTTCGGGGACTTTTTTTGCAGGACTTCGAGGTGAAAGACGTCCGTCTTCCCCGACGTTTGAGGAAAGTGGCTTGGCGTCATCAAATTGCACCAGCCCTTTCGTGCTACATGGCAAGTGGAAGCATTCCCTGCGCATAAAATGGGCGCAGAGATGACAAATTTAATAGTTTGCAAGGGTATTCATTAAGGTGATCCTTTTCTTATAGGTCATCTAAATATAAATTATTATTACCATTTGGATCACCTACATTAAAAATCCGCTTCCACCTTATGGATAATTAAGAGGTTTGTTTTGGTCAAACATATATAACATATTTGAATAATAAAATTGTAAATGACTTATATCATTGTTTCAAGGATATCGCTTCTTGGAAGCGTTTTATCATTATTCTAATATTGTAATCGGTGCATCTTGAAATATTTTTCTTCTTAGACATTGAGATGGTACGTTTCATTTCATAAAAAATTAGAATAATTTCATCTTATAAGTTTTAAAATCTAAATTTATACAAAACATTATATCCTTGCATAATATTAAGAAAATTTATTTTTTTGAGGGTGATACGCTCAATGAATGCCTTGAGGTATTCATTACAGATGCAAAATGATACCAATATGAATTGTGTAGTGTGTATCAGCGCTAGTGAGCATTCAGTATTTATTCTTAGTATGTTGCTCTTAGGATGGGTATGATAAAATATCAAAATTTTTGCTTAACCAAATCAAATGTGATGTCAAGTTGACATAAGTAATGGCCTAAGGGAGGGAGAAATTGAGGCCAGTGTGGTAAGCAGTCATAGAAATTTGACCATAAATCTTATGGGGATGAGTCTTGAAACAATACCTTATACCAATAGAAAAAATAGGATACAATTAAGGAAGCAACAGGAAACTTAGGATACAATCAAGGAACACCATCTTCAAAGTTAGCAGCCGTAGAGCAAGAAAGTGGACTTAATTTTGGTTAGAAACAGTACATGAATCTTCATGCTGTGAAATCAAAAGCCTTAAACAAGGCTGGTCCCAAGCTCGGATAAAGGAGGAGGGTTGCGTTATGTAGCTAACAGCCAACGTAAAATCCCGTCAAAACGCTTAAAACATAAATTTTGTAAAATAAACTATGAGAAGGGCTAAGACATCCTCGTTAAGAGATACGTTGTATCTGTCTCCGGATGTTTCAATAAATGAGCAAGGGGCACCGCACCAGCACTCGGGTGCAGCAATAAGTGAGCAAGGGTTCCTGTACTATGGACAAGTACAGATAAAGAAGTTAGTCCATGATAGTCAGCTTAGAATAGCAACATGAAACATAGGAACACTAACAGATAAAACTATGAAGATAATGGACACTATGATTAGGAGAAAAGTAAATATAATATGCTTACAAGAGACTAAATGGGTAGGTGAAAGATCTAGAGAAATAGATAATGCAGGATATAAATTATATTATACTAAAAAATATAAAAATAGAAATTGAGTAAGAATAATTGTAGACAAGAATTTTAAGGAATATGTTGTTAAGGTAACTAGGAAAGGAGATCGGATTATATCACTAAAACTTATAATTGAGAATAATATAATTAACATAATTAGTGCATATGCAAGTAGGATTAGACCAACAAACTAAGACACAATTTTGGGAAGACATAGATGAAGTAATGCAAGAAATACCATAAGAAAAAAAAAAGATATATTTGGAAAGAGATTTTAATAGACATATAGGTAAACAGAGGGATGGATATGAAATGCTATGAAGAATATGAATTTGGAGATAGGAATGAAGCCGACGTGAGCTTGTTAGATTTTGCAGTTTCGTATGATTTAACAATAGCAACACTTATTTTAAAAAGAGAAATGAACATTTAATAAAATTTAAAAGTGGATCTAATAAAAGTCAAATAGTTTTTTTCTTAACTAGAAAGATAGATAAAATAACATGCAAAACTGTAAAGTTATTCCAGAAGAAAGTTTAACTTCACAACATAGGATAATGGTAGTAGACATATGGATAAAAATAAAATCTAGAGTAAAACGTAAAACTATTAATCCAAAAATTAAATAATAGAATTTGAAAGGAAAAAATTAGAATTATTTAAAGAAAGTTAGTAAGAGTAATGACTATAAATATAGATAGTGATCCCAACTTAATATGGAAAAAAGCAACTAAATGCATAAAAAACATAGCAAAAGATGTTCTAGAACAATCAAAAGGAGTATGACTAGTAGGAAAGAAAACTTGATTGTGAAATGAGAAAGTTCAAGCTGCTATCAAGCTTAAAATGACAAACTATAAAATTTGGCAAAGGGTTAGAGATGAAGAAAGTCTTAAAAAGTATAGGGATGTAAAGAAAGAAGCTAAAAAGTGGTAAGTAATACCCAACTTAAAGCCTATGATAATTTATATAATAGACTAGATATGAAAGAAGATGAAAAGACTATATATAATTAACAAAACTAAGAAAAAGGAAAACAAAAGATCTTGACTATATTAAATATTAAGGATGAAGATGAAAGAGTCTTAGTAAAAGAAGAAGAGATAAAAGATGATGAAAAATTATTTTAAAAAATTATTAAATAAAAATAATTTAGTAAATTTAAAGGTAGAAGGATGTGATAATCTAGAAATAACAAATGAGCATAATTTTTTTCGTAAATTTAGCATGCTTGAGGTTAAAAAGGCTTTGAGTAAAATGAAAAATGCAAAGGCATTAGGACCAGATGCGATCTCTATTGAGGTTTGGAAAGGCTTAGGAGAAATTGGAGTTATATGGTTAACCAATTTATTTAACAGAATTGTAGCAACTAAAAGAATGCTGGATGATTCAAGAAAAAATATTAATACTCATATACAAAAATAAAGAAGATATTCAAAATGGTGTAAATTATAGAGAGATTAAGCTAATGAGTCATACAATGAAATTATGGGAGAGAGTAATAGAAAAATGAATAAGAGCTAAAACTTTGATATCAAATCAATTTGGATTTATACCTAGAAGATCTATCATGGAAGCTATTTATTTATTAAGAAGATTGATGGAGAGATATAGAGAAAAGAAAAAAAAAGACCTTTATACGGTCTTTATTGATTTAGAGAAAGCATATGATAGAGTACCTAGAGAAATAATATGATGGGTTTTAGAGAAAAAATAAGTTACCAAAAGGTACATAGAATTGATAAAAGATATGTATGATAGAGTAATAACTATTGTTAAAACAACAATAGGAGAAACTAGTGAGTTTTTAATTACTATAGGTTTACATCAAGGATCTTCCTTAAGTCCGTATCTTTTTGTATTAGTTATGGATGAATTAATCAAATATATTCAAAATGATATCCCATGGTATATGTTATTTGCAGATGATATAATATTGATTGATGAAACTAAATCTGAAGCAAATGCTAAGCTAGAGATTTGGAGAGAGGCTTTAGAATCTAAAGGTTTTAATATTAATAGAACTAAAACTGAATATAAAATGTAATTTTAGTGGGAGTAGAAATATAAATAAAGAAACAGTGAAGATTGCAAGCCTGGAGATATCAAGGAGTATAAAATTTAAGTATTGGGATCAATTATCCAGCAAGAAGGTGAAATAGGTGAAGATATCAATCATAGAGTTAAAGCTGGATGGATTAAGTGGAGTATTTCGGGAGTATTGTATGATTGGTGCATCCCATTAAAATTGAAATAAAAATTTTATAAAACTGTTATTAGGCCAGCTATGCTATATGAAACAGAGTATTGAGCAACATTGAAATAACATATGAATAAATTAAGTGTAACAGAAATGTGTATGTTAAGATGGATATATGGTAAAAATTTAAAAGATAAAATTAGAAATAAACATATATGAAATGATAGGAGTAGCCCCAATTGAAAATAAAATAAGAGAAAATCAGTTACGATGGTTTGGACATATACAACGTAGACCTTTAGATGCTTCAGTTAGGAAGAGTGATATTTTAACAATTTATGGTAAGGATAGAGATAGAGGTAGACTTAAACTAACATGAACAAAAATAATTAAAAAAGATATAATATTTGTAATTTAAATGCCGAAGCAAATTTATGTAGCCGACCCTATATAGTTGGAAAAAGGCTTAGATGAGTTGAGTTGAGTTAAGTTGAGTTGAAATCAAGAACCTTAAATTTTAACTCTCTCTCTCTCTCTCTATATATATATATATATATATATATATATATATATATATATATATATATATATATATATATATATATATAATTACATATATAATGCATAATTATTTTTATTATATGATAAATCATAACGCGTCACAATCATCTAAATTTGTTCCAAAGTCACAGCATCATATTGAAATTTTATTATGTTCCCCAGAACTATGCTGAAGTCTAAGGTTAGATTTGTTATTGGTGCACATGTCAAGAATTTGAGATATAGATTAGGTAACGGTGAGCATTTACAAATTTATTATGTTTTACTTTCAATTTTTTTTCTTCTTTAATATAAGTTATAAAAGCCTAAGGAGTAAGGACGTGAAAAATAAGAGAACGGTCTGATAATAAATAAATCAGAGAAGAGAATTCTTAACCCGGTCGCGTTGGCCGGACCGAGCCGGCTTTTCTTGGTTGCCCCTCCTTTGGCGAGGAAGCTTCGCGAAGTCGTCGGTATTAGAAGGGCCTCGGAGATCTACCCTTCGGGTAGATTCTTCTTTCTTCCACGGAGAAGACTTATCCGGCGACCGTGGCGAGAGCCGACCATGGCTTACGTCGAGAATGGTATGTTTGTTTCTCAAAAGAATCTCGATTTTTGGACAAATTGGCTTCCGAAAAATCGTATCGGACATGTGATTCCCTACGGATTGCCATTAGAATCATCGATTTCAGTAGGAAAACGTGTTCCTGATGTAAATTTAGGTTTCTTTCGGTTTGGTTGGGGTAATTTTTCTCGAATTGCTTAATTTATGATGGTGAGATTCGTTTTTCTCTTCTATTGTTTATCAACATCGTTGTTAGGGTTTGAGATTGGTGTTGCCGATTCGGAGACTTGGTTTTGTGGATTTATATATCTTTCCCTTGAAATTGTATCTGATGAATGCTTCTTATCCGTCAATTTCTAGTGCCTTCAACGTTTTGATTGTAAATCCGAACGGAGCTGTTGATCGGTAGGAATTGGGGGTTTTGCTCGTATTTCGTCATTTTTGAAAAATCTGTTCCCTCCAAATAACGGGGAAAATGATGCAAATTTTATGGTAATAAAATTGTTAGGAAACCCCATCTTAAAGATGTGCTGTTTGATCCTTTCAATGATCTTAATTCCACTCTCCAAAAACAAGTGCAATCATCGTTAAAAAAAAAAAAAAGATGAGAACAAATCAGTCAATGAAATTAGATCTATTTTGACGTACATGTCATGGTCTTGTGGCCCTCCTTTTGTGATAGTGGTAAAGCATGCTCAAGGCAGACAAAAAAATGGCATTTTGATTGCATATTGGATTACAATGTGATATGAATAATTAATTTTGTAAGATGGTTTCTGCTACTGATCTCAATCTTGGCCTTGTATTAGCTTCTTTGGCAACTTAGGGTCTGTTGACATTTGTCAGGTTTTATAAGTCATCATTACATGTAAAGGAAGGTGTTCCATGTACTGGTGAGTGTTAGGGAAATGTAAAATTGTGAAGTTTATTCTTTCTCATCACTTTCTTAATTCAGTAAGTGATTTAGGGTTATAGTGGGTAAATTAAATGGTGAAATGGTGATTAATTGTCAGTGGATTGTCCATGGGCGTCGTCAATGCATTTTTATCTCATAACTGTTACCAAACCGAAAGGTCAAGAAGAGTTATTTCACCTGCAAGGTGTCAGCTTTGTGTGTTGAAGTTGGTATCAAAGTTTAGGGAATTTTACAACCTAGGTTTATTCTAGCATCAGCATTTTAAAGTGGGGCAAGTTGTCTAAAAGGCAACTTTGAGACATTTAGAGCCTTCCCTGGAACTAGGAGAGGTAATTTTATTGGTCATGCAGTGTAGCGAATGTAATGGGGAGAGTTTCCTAGAAATATGAAAGAGTCTACATGGAAGAAAGTATGGTGTGGCATAGGGAATTACATTCATCATTGAGGAAATAATGGTATTCAAAGGGCCAAAGTATAACATAATCTATATTATTAATCTTGCAAATATTATGAAATTGATTCTTCTTCAATCATGTTTATGGGGGATTCAATGGTTATACGAATGGTCTGTACTAAAATAGGTGGTAAGAAAAGGACATACTACTAGCAATTTCTTTTCCGAATGAGGTTTCATGGAACCTCTTTTGTTTCTTTTTGTCCGCTGTATCATCTGCTTAATCATTCTTCAAGTTATTTGTTTTCTCATTTATATATCATAAATTTCAATTGCATTTTGTGCATAGTAGTGGTTTTATGATAACAATTTTGAAGATTCAGTTTTAAATGGTGGGTTTCAGCTTTGGTGAATTTTGCATTCTTGGTCGTTTCAGTTCTAGTATCAACAGTTTCATCTAAAAAAGATCCCAAAATTTAAAGATAAGTAAAACAATAGATAGTGCAACAAACTATTAAACAAATTAAATTAAATGTATAGGATGGGCATGTGCATGTACTTATGTATGTGTGTATTGGCATAAGTGAATTGATGATCATATTTTGCATCATTTTTTATGACAATTTATCACACATATGTCTAAGTACTTTATAAATTTAAGCTCTAAGATAGGTAAGCCAATGTCAAAACTTTCCTTCAAATTTCTCCGGAGACCAAAATTGCTGAGATATAATCTAATGTGCATTCAGATCCCTCTGTTGTGGCTCTATCTCTGGTCGTTGTGATGCCTTTTAATAGTCATCTTGGTTGAGACAAGTGGTACTCCCTGAGCGAGATATCCACTGTCAAAAATTGAAAGTTTGTATCTGCTGCATGTCATGTAGCCACAATCTTAATGCCCCATGTTTGATTCTACAGCTCAGCCCTTCTGATTCAGTATACAGCATATCTGTAGCCTAACCCTGTCCAAATCTCTTCTGACATGTGTCCAATTTTCCTACAGCTTTCTGTTTAGGATGAAATAGCTAAGTTGGTTTGTGGCTCCTTTAAGCAAGTAAAATTGTAGTTAGTTTAATGGAGAACAAGTTCTGGATGACCAATCTATAAAAAAATGATGATACAGACAATAAAATAAACTGCACAGCCTCTAGGATTGGCTGGTCATGCAGAGATGAGGCCTCTAAGGAGGTTCTTAAGTAAGGAGTAATTCGGTTTTTATTATTATTATTGGTTCTATATTTTAAATAAGGACTAGGATGGTGGAAATCCTGGTCGAAATTGGGGTGAGGGCGCGACTTAAACTTAGGTCCTTGGTATGAACACCCAAAAACATTATCAGCTGCACTAGTCAGCACCCTCTTGCCAACCTTGACCTAAAATATTTCAGTTTTGGCCCACTTAGGGCATAACCACATCATTGGAACAGAGTTTTTCATGGGAACATTTGCCATTATGTTAGGATATATGATGTTTGCTATTTTACACAGGTCTATTCTTTATAAACTAAAGATGGTTTATTTTTCAGGAATATCAGTGTTGAATAGGTTAATGAGATCTGTGCATACATTGTATTGGTTCAAATTGTACACTTTTATCCATGGCATAGTTGTTATGGATGGTCACCTAGGTGCAAAGGCTGCTGCCTGGGCAATAAATTGACCCCTGAATGCCTAGGCGAGCCTTTTCTGGACCATAATTCATACATGCACAGGTGCACGTGCACCTACATATACACAAAGATTCATACATACATGCATATATAAATGTGATTGTATCTACATTGCATATGAATCTATTTGTGACTGTGTACTGTATTTGAATGACAATGAACAAATACAACGATAATTTTATGTATAACTATAGGTTAAAATTAAACACATCCTCTCAATTGTATACGTGTATATTAACTACAGTTTATACATGTATGTATCCAATATATATACACACATGCAGTAAAAAGTAATTTCTTGCAATCTTTCTTATATGATACATATATATACACCAATAAAGCAGTGAGAAACTTTAGATTAACATCAGGGAAAAATTATAGTGTTAAAATAAAAATTAAATTAACCACAACAAGACTTCATTCAATAATTGCATCCTTACCTCCAATCTCTAGCAAGATAGATGGCCGAAGGAAGCTCGGCAAGCTCTGCCAATTGAGCTAGAAGCCTAGAAGAACAAAATATATGTTATTGCTTCTATTATATTTATTGTAAATTTAGTAAAGTTTAACAAATTATAATATATTTTGAAATAGACTTGATTGTTTATGTTTACAGTGTATATTACCTTAAGGTATGATTGTGAAAATGAAGTACTTGATCATAGAGTGATCGAGTCTTTCACTCAGGCAATTGCAATGTAGGTGACCGCCTTGGCTTGTATCTAGAGTCACCTAGACTATTTGTCTAGGCTATTTGAGAACAACTATAACTATAGGAGTTGAGGGTTTCTATCTGTAACAATTAAAAAGCAATGTTTTCAGATGTTGAATTACCTCTTGCTTTCAATTTTTTTGCAAGGACTTGGCATTGTTGAGCATGTTAAAATATAGAACGGTGGAGACATGCTTTTTTTATTTGTTAGTTTATAACAAATATATGTGAATCTGACACTTTAGGCAGTAATTAATTATTGACTTTGTATTGTCATATAACATCACATTTTCTGCAGCCATTATGGTAAACCTCACACGGTCTTTCAGAGTGATATCGATACGGTATGCGTAAATATTTTATTTAAACATGGGAAGATTTTGGCCTCTTAGAGTGTAGTATTTTTTTAAATGATGATGCTGAGGATAAAAAGTATTTAGACATTCTTTGCTGGTTATTGCTGTTTATCCTTAAAATTTTTTGCACATGCGCTGCAGGTGTTGTGAGACAAAAGCGGACTGTTTGGAGGTTGAGCATAATATCTGATTTCTTTTGGGCCATTGTGAACTTCATTGGTGTGTTCTTTATGACAATGTTCTCGGTATGTACTTGATGATCCTTGGTTAATGTTTCATCTGTTGTTCCAGTCATTAATGGACATCCTCTATGACTGAACTTTCATTCAGAAATTGGCGTTGCCTATAACTAGACTTGTGACTTGCAGATGGAAAAGTCAGATGAGTACAAGAAAGGGTCAGGATCTAGTAAGAAATGGGATGGTGGTCCCGGTGGAGGGCCGGGAGGTGGCCCTGGAAGGGGTCCATATGGTGGTGGTGGCCCTCGTGGGCCACGTACATTGGCTGATCTCAGAGGAAATGACCATAGTAAGCCAATTTGTTTTTATTGTTTATCATATTATTTGTTTTTGGTTTTTTTAGTTCAAACTATGTGATTATCAACTATGAATTTCAGGTTCTCTTCCTGCATGTGGATCCTGCTGTGGAGGCTAAATGGAAGAGCACATCTTTCCGATTGGTCGCCTGTTGAAATAGACTTTCTGCCTTTCTGTATCAAGACAATATGTTTGAAATGGCTCTACCCGTCACAGCAACTTGCAACTCAAGTTGTGGATGTATCGCATGTTATGGTTTTTTATTACGTATAAAGTATTTCTAGTCTAAAGTTCTAATACAACTCACATTCTGCGAAGAAGTTTAGTCTTATCTGGAGCATATTTTAGAATAAAATTCTAGATGCAGCTCGGAGATGTCCTGGACAGCAATTATGATATGTGGGATAAAAAGTTGCATTTCCAACGGTGACCACTCTTTTTCGGTCCCGAGTTGTGAATGCCACGTCTTGTTGTGAACGACCAGCTGGTCCATTATCTTACTGAAGGGGGAAGGAAAAAAAAAAAAAAAATTCTAACGTCTTCCATTTTCCACCCCATGCATGCATCGTCTAACGGGTTTTATTTTTTCACATAGACTTGCAATTTTTCATTAACGTAGCCAATAACCGGTACTGAATTCTCTGTTCTTTAGGTTGTCTTTCACCATATAATGAATGAGGTTTCGCAGTTGAATCAGCAATTGCTATTGTTATCAAATGAAATTCTTCTGAATTAAGGCTGTGATAGGATGAAATGCTCCATAATGCTTTGAAATGTTTAAAATCATGCGTTGTTATATTAAAAAGAACGAGGTTTTTTTTTTTCGTAGAATATGTGAAAGAGGTATTTGTTGTTTGTTTATTATTATTTTTGCTTCTATAAAGATTTAGTATTTTTGTATTTTATGAAATATAATTGTAAATCAAGTAGAATGATGGAGAAGAAAAATTTATGTAGGTGACTTGATTAGTTTAGATTTAAATTTGTTGTTATTGTTGTTATTTTTTTATTTCTTCCTGATGAGTTGTGCAACGACTATTTATTTTTGTTTATTATTTCTTTCATTCCATCTTAGGAATGATTGTGCATCAATTATTTAACAACTTCATTGTTATTTTTGGGTGCGCGTGGTAGTATTCTTTCCTCGGTCACTGGCTGTGCTTTTATGTGGATCGATGTCTGAATTCATTTTCTGATCGACTTCTTAGAGGTTTTCAGTGCTTGCAGTCTAGCGTATGCCTGCCTGATTGAAAACCATGTTGCTATGAAATCAGCTTGAATATATGCTCATCGAATTTTAAGATTTTTCACTTTTTAGAGATATGCTTATAAAATTGGTTTAATAACTAATAAAGATGTTGAGATTATTGGGACATACGAGAGAAAAGCAGCCCCAAAGAGCTGAAACCATATTCAGAAAAAAGAACTGTTCATCAATGGTTGAAAAAATAACTCAAACTAATCCCTTTTAACACATAAGGTTTTTGAAATATTTATATATTCATTCATGTGAAAGCTGATGCGGAAGAAGCAAGAATAATAAAAATAGACAAAAAAATATCCCCTTACTAGCAACATTAATTTGCAAGTCATAAATTTTCTTCGAATAGTTGTAAATATTTGTAACAAAATGTTGTGATATATTAGTGTTGAAAAATGTTTATACAATTAGAGTATTCTTAATTAAATTGTTTTTTGAGAAAAAAAATTAGAGAATAATTTT
Organism: Calamus simplicifolius; assembly: GCA_900491605.1. Taxonomy (NCBI): domain Eukaryota; kingdom Viridiplantae; phylum Streptophyta; class Magnoliopsida; order Arecales; family Arecaceae; genus Calamus; species Calamus simplicifolius. The sequence continues at coordinate 53,014 of UESW01002071.1, read as the reverse complement.
GCAAGCAAAAAGTGATAGGATAATCTTATTTTATTTTTCTACTTGTGTGAATAACTAGAAAATCAATTACTTTATCTTTATATCACATGTACAAATATGTTAAATAGCTTTTATGATTCTATATTTTGATGGATAAGTTTTATGAAACTAACCTATTTTTTTTGTTCCAATCAAAGAAATCAGATGACCAAGATAATTTTTCGTAAATATTATTTACTCATGAAATGATGTAAATACTTATCCATCGAAGAAATAAGCAACTTCATCAATTGAGTAAATATCTTTTTTTTTATTCTTATCCTTCTTTTATGATTTTTACTTGCTTTATTTACAACAAATTTAATCCACGTAACAATATTATAATTTTTATTTAATTTTTAACTAAAAGATTGATAAGTATTGATAAATCTATTTTTTTTTTCCTCTTTTTGACGTCTTTATCATTTTTTAGGTTAGTTTTTTTTTCTCCTATCTTCTCTTAACATCATTTTTTTTCTTTCATTATGATGTTTAATCACATTCATGGAGAATGAAGTCGAGAAAACACCAGAGAGCCCCTATGCATTATCTAAAGCTCCACCTTGATTAGGCCTTCACTCTCATTATTTTTTATATCATTAATTTTTTCTTAATCCTTCATTTGGCCACAATTTTTATTTATTTATCATGGTTTCTAGTCGATTTAGATGAAAAGATGGTCTCCCTCCTTCCCATTTAGTGTTGGAATTGTATCCTAAAGCCAATCATTTGATGATTGTGCTGATGTAAATTGTATATAAATTGATATATTAATAAAAGTTATTTGGCAGTTTATTCATTACAAGAACATCTTCTTAATACTCCTGAAAGTAATGAAGCCCTTAGGATCTTCCTCACGATAAAGGAGGATTTATCTTAGAAGGTCCTTAAAAGAGTTCGCGACCAAATGATATACTATGACAGGGCCATAGTACTATCAATTATAGGACGTTGTATATCATATTTGTTGGTTATCCTCTTAACCAAGGAGTGTAGAGACACTGGTATGACATACAGGTGAAAGTGTAGGAGTACATTTCACCGAACGTGACTCATTTCCGGATACTCTGCTGTCAAGAGTTAATCCGAGAAGATATAGGTATAAGTATCCTTCAGACCTGAAGATCACAACCAGTGGCTTACAAGCAACTCATTGTACTTAGGTGCCGGACCACCTGGATTTCTAATCCAGCTACGAAAGGTTACTGGGTGCAGTCAAGTACTTGTGGTAGTCAGTTGTGGATCAAGATGGAATTTGACCTATCCCATTAAAAGGAGAAATGCTTGTGTTTCAATTTAGCAAGACCTTGGCCAAGGCACTTCATGTGAAAGTCACATGATCACTAAAGTTGAAATCACTTTATGGATTTGCTATTTAGAGTTGACAGGCTCTTAAGCCATCCTTAGCATTTGTGGTCAAGAGGATGAATTATACGGTAACTGTTTCTTAGGGTTCTTGGAGTTTGCTCGGCAACTCTTCGACCTATCCGGACGTCGGGTTCCATTGCTAGATGGGCACATCGATTAGTATAGAAAGTTGTTTCTATGCTACCGGCTTAGGTTCGAACCTAGAGAGTCACACGCATAGAAGTTTCCTAGGATGATCTATTTGCTGATCAACGATTGAGAATCGTATATGATTTAATTAATCAATTTGATTGATTGAATTATCTCAATTGGGTTAAGTACAATTGAATAAGATTCAATTTGGTTTAAGTCTATTAGAAGGACAAGTCAATTTCAAATATTGATTTGAAATTAGACTTGATTTGAATTTAAATAGATTCAGGACTAGCCAAATTTGATTTGGGCTTGGACCATGATCTATGTGGGTTAAGTCAAATAAATTCAGATCAGAACCCAAACCTCTCGAATAGGATCTCATATGATGAGATGGCTAAAATCTCATCTCATGAGATAGAATTTAATGCATGACATTTATTTACCGAACGTCGGATTTATCCCTCGTCTCTTTGGTTTTCTCGAACGACGAACTAAACCAAAACTCCTTGGAACGTCGAATTAACAAGCGCGCGCCTTCGGCGTCTCTTCGCTTTTGCCAAACGACGGATTCTTAAATGTCAGAATTAAATGCAAGGCTAAATCTAGACTATAAATAGAGGGCATTCCCTCACCAGAGAACACAGAAAAAATAGAACAACAATACACGATTTGTCATGGATTGTAATTCTAAATTGTCGTGGATTGTAATTCTAAAATGTTAGAATAGAAAATCCTGGTGATTCTGGTGTTAGCGGAAGCCTGGTGGATCTTGGAGGAAGATTCAAGTGAGAGGATTCAAGATCAGCAAAGCTATTTTTCGCGAGCTAGCACTCCCGAAATCTGATCATTCGGGGCTTCGCGTGGACGATACTAGAGGCGGACGATTGAAGCTGCAGAGCAATAAGGATTTACCTACTGTTCTTAAGGTAAGTGATTTGATCCCTAGATCTTAAGGCAGGCTTCAAGATAATAGTGTGACTAGTCATCTTGAAGATCAAGATATGATCTTGATTTTTTATATGCATATTTTAGATCAAACGATCCTGAATATATAGGCAAAGATATGATCTTGATGCATATTAGATAGATTAATATGTAATCTTTTAATTTCCGCAATGATAATAGTTATCAATTTTTAAAAATATGCATGCCTCGGAGACTATTTCTCCCTACAAATGGTATCAGAGCCATGGTTTCGTTAATGATCTAATTTATTGCATGTAAATTAATATTCTCATTAATTATGTAATTATGGCTAAAACTTATCACAAGGCCATATGGTCACAGGTGGATTGAAAATCCAAATTACCCATTCAATGAGGTATTCTGTGACATATTGCCGTGCGATTGTTTTATCGTTGATGCTTTGTTTAAAGAAAATTTAAATTGTGCTTTGGCATCAAAACATAGATTACACACACTCTCAAAAGATTTTATATTTGATACATATTGATGTTGTATAAAACCATAATATTTGCATGTTTATAAAAACATAGATATGATATATGATGGCATGATGTCTATGTTATAAAACATACAAATATTTATGAGAGTTTTATTTGAATGTCAAATATTATTCATAATTTTTTTAGATATGATCTAAATATAGGAATTATGAGTAGTAACATTATGCTTGATTGAAATATATGACATGTTAACATGAAATATATTTAATCATTTGGGTTAGCTAAATCGGGTCCATAAAGGGTTAGACCTAAGGTTTAAATCAACTGGACTAAAAGAGTATTTGTTCAAATCTAATTAGATTAGGTTAAGAATGCTCTAAATCAAACAATAGTTGTAGTTGATCATGTCCTTCTCTTTGATTAAACCAAATGGAAGTAGATTAGGCTCCGTGGTTGAGCATGAATCTATTAGATGGTCAAATCAGAATTGGTTAACCATATGATGTCAAGGTGGGATGGCAAGTTGCTCTAGGATCAACGATCGAATGGTTTTTAATTGGGAGCTACTCGTATTGATGCGTCTTTAACGAGTTAATGGCATATCCCTCCCATCGATCTCTCTCACCTGGTCATGTGGTGAACCATTTATGATTCAGATCATTTACCTGATTCGGGTTGACCCATGCCTGTAAGGAATCAGTATGACTGATTTAGGTGCCACTTAACCTGACTTAATCTTGTTTCATTCTACCGATTTCATAGATTCAGTGGGAGAACTTGATTAGTCAATTTATCTTCATATTATTAAAATCCTCTAAAATTATTAGGTCCTTAAAATGAAATAGTTATATGATAACTAGATCATAGCCTCCCATTAAGGTGGGTGATAATGAGTCCGATGTCTTGATAATCATTGGAGGCACTCCATGCCTGGTGCTTGTCAACCATCGGAAATATCATTCATTATATGATAAGTCAGCGTAACTATTAAATAAACAGTCAGGTGAGCCGAGCTTCACTCGGGCTTGGTTGTCTATTGATAGGTTACACTGATTATATCATTTAATGGTTGGACCTAACCAGAACTTTCAGTGGAGGCACTTCATGCCTGCTGAAGAGGTACATGGGGCAAAACTGAACACTAAGAATTGTTTGGGGAAACAATTGGTTTTGAACCTACTCTTAGATGCATATGGGTTAGCCAAGCTTCACTTGGGCCTGTATGTAGTTTATGTAGATCTTAGTGCCCGCTAAAGAATTAAGAATAATTCTTCGAATTGGGGTGTAGAGGCTGCCAATTTGAACAAAATAGTGGGAGAATCTTTAGACTAAAGTCCAAGTCTTTAGACTGAATCAATTTATATACTAATAAACTTTAGTTTTTCCTTATGCAGAACATGGCCACTAATTTATCATTAAGGTCCCTATTGGATAGTGACAAATTGAATGGTTCCAATTTCAATAGCTGGTTCAGAAAACTTAAGATCGTCCTTGAGCATGAGAGGATTCTATATATTCTGAATAATCCTGCACCAAAGATACCTGATGCAAACACCCAAAGTTCTGAGAGAGACACTTATCAGAAGTGGCTCAATGATAGAACTAGCGTGCGTTGTATCATGCTAGCAGCAATGAACGATGAATTCGGTCGCCGGTTCGAGAATGCTCAGCCAGAAGAAATCATTCAAGCGTTGAATGAATCTTTCGGCACACCCGACGATGTTGAAAGGCACAAGACTAGTTGTGCTATTTTCAATGCTCGAATGAGGATGGATCTCCTGTCACTGATCATGTATTGTACATGATCGAGAAGATAGAACTCCTAAGCAAGCTCGGCTTTCCCTTACATGAGCAGTTGGGAAAAGATGCGATCCTGAATTCCTTGCCTCCATCCTTCCGACCTTTCCTTACTCATTTTCGAATGACAAAGCCTGCAGTCAACTACCACGGTTTGTTGGGGTTGTTACAGAACTTTGAGAAGGATAACCAGCTCTCTAAGGGTTTGGTTAATGTGGTTGAAGGATCTAAGGTAGGGCGTAAACCCTTTGGGAAAGGGAAGAAGAAAAAGAATAATAAAAGGGTGCAACATGCTAGGACATCTATAAGGGGTCAGATGCAGAAGAAGAAAGTTGATAAAAGTCAAGCTGAATGCTTTCACTGCAAGATGCAAGGGCACTGGAAGAGGAACTGTCCTCTTTACATTGCCACACTTGATCCAAACAGGCCAAAGAAGAAAAAGGAGCAAGATGTTGCTCAACAAGGTATTTATATGATAACACCTTAATTTTTCTATATATGATAATCAGACCTGGGTATTGGATACCGGGAGTCCTTTTAACATTTGCAATTCATTGCAGGGACTACAGGTCACCAGAAGATTTGAGGACAATGAAAGATTCCTAATGTCGGCGATGGAAGATTAGTTCCAGTACTGGCATTAGGAGTTCTTGAAATAGTTTTCAATAGAAATGTCATTATACTAAATGATTGTCATTTTTGCCCAACGTTCTTGTTGAACGTAATTTCTGTAGGCCTTCTGGCCAAAAATAATTATGAAATTTCAATAAAGGATGTTACTTTGAATATCATTATGAATGGAGTCACTGTAATGACTGGGCATTTATCTAATGGCATTTATATATTATCACAGCCTGTGAATGTAGTGTACCAATCAAGTAAGCGCCCTAGAACAACTGATGTCACAGATATTTATCTTTGGCACCATCGGCTGGGTCATATCAATAAGAACAGATTAAACAGGTTAACTCAGGAGGGCATCCTTCGAGTTGATGATTGTGAATCATTAACTACCTGTGAATCATGTCTTCTTGGTAAAATGACCAAGTCATCTTTTACTGGAAAAGGTGAAAGAGCCAAAGAGCTATTGGGTCTAGTACATACTGATGTATGTGGACCAATGAGCACTTGTGCCAAAGGTGGATACTACTACTTCATTACTTTTACAGACGACCTTTCTAGGTTCGGTTATGTCTATCTTATGCGACATAAATCTGAATCGTTTGAAATGTTCAAACTATATCATAAAGAAGTAGAAAAACAAACAGGAAAATGTATTAAGACCCTTCGATCAGATCGAGGAGGCGAATACCTTTCCAATGAATTTGTGACATATTTAAAGGAGAATGAGATTCTCTCCCAATGGACTCCTCCTGGAACACCGCAACATAACGGTGTGTCAGAAGGAATCGAACTCTGTTAGACATGGTTCGGTCCATGATGGGTTTTGCAAGCTTGCCAATATCATTTTGGGGATACGCATTAGAATCAGCTTGTCATATTCTTAATAAGGTTCCAAGTAAGTCTGTTTCTAAAACTCCACATGAGATGTGGTATGGACATAAACCGGTTATTACCTATCTGAGAGTCTGGGGGTGTCCGGCTTATGTGAAACGTGCAAAATCAGACAAACTTGAACCCAAATCTGACAAATATTTTTTCATCGGCTATCCGAAAGAAACAAAAGGATATTACTTCTACAATACTGAAGAACAAAAGTTGTTCATTAGTAATAGAGCAGTTTTTCTTGAAAAGGAGTTCCTTAGTGAAGGAACAAATAGCTCTAATGTTGAACTTGAGGAAGTTCATCAAGTAGAAGGAACAACACAAACCAGTGAACCCCTAGAATCTGAGTTGATTAGATCAAACTCAAAACCCATTTTAGATGCACCATTAAGGCGATCTGGTAGAGTACCACATCAACCGGACAGATACTTAGGTTTCTTGGTCCAGAACGATGATCCTGTTGAACTCGATGAGAACAACGAGGATCCGATCACCTATATGGATGCTATGCAAAGGACTGACTCTAATAAATGGCTTGATGCCATGAAATCCGAACTTGATTCCATGAAGGACAATAATGTATGGACATTAGTTGACCCACCCGAAGGGATAAAACCCATAGGGTGTAAATGGGTTTTCAAGAGGAAAAGAGGCGCAGACGGAAAGGTAGAGACCTATAAAGCACGTCTGGTTGCCAAGGGGTATCGTCAACGTTATGGTATTGACTATGACGAAACGTTTTCTCCTGTGGCAATGCTGAAATCCATTCGGATTATGCTAGCTATAGCAGCACACTTCGATTATGAGATTTGGCAGATGGATGTTAAAACGCTTTTCTAAATGGTGATTTAGAAGAACAGGTGTATATGATACAGCCTGAAGGTTTTATATCTGAAGACGAGTCTAAAGTGTGCAGGCTACAGAAGTCTATTTATGGACTTAAGCAAGCATCAAGGAGTTGGAACATACGATTTGATAAAGTGATCAAATCTTATGGCTTTATTAAGAATAAAGAAGAACCTTGCATTTATAAATGGGCTAACGATTCTGTTATTGTATTTCTTGTATTATATGTGGATGATATTCTCTTAATCGGGAATGATATCCCTGCATTACAAGGAATAAAGACATGGTTATCATCACAATTCTCCATGAAAGATCTGGGAGAAGCATCATACATCCTAGGGATGAAGATCTATAGAGATAGATCTAAGAGGATGCTAGGTTTATCCCAATCTACGTACATTGACACAGTGCTAAAGAGGTTTAGCATGGAGAATTCCAAGAAAGGCTATCTTCCGATAGGCCATGGAATTCATCTTTCTAAGAAGGATTGTCCGACAACTCCTAATGAAAGAGAACGTATGAGTCGAATTCCATATGCTTCGGCAGTAGGATCGATTATGTACACCATGACATGTACAAGACCAGATGTGGCATACTCACTAGGAGTAGTGAGTAGATACCAATCTGATCCAGGAGAAAAACACTGGCAAGTTGTTAAGACAATCCTTAAGTATTTGAGAAATACTAAGGACCAGTGGTTAGTCTATGGAGAGTCTGATTTGAAACTTGTTGGATATACTGATTCCAGTTTTCAATCAGATCATGATGATAGCAAAAGTGTATCGGGTTTCGTGTTTATCCTAAATGGTGGAGCTGTTTGCTGAAAAGTTCCAAGCAACATACAGTGGCAGATTCGGTGTGCGAGGCAGAGTACATCGCTGCATCAGATGCTGCGAAAGAAGCTGTGTGGCTGCGAAAGTTCATCTCCGAGCTTGGAGTGACACCTTCCATAGATGAACCAGTCCTGTTATACAGTGACAGCACTGGTGCCATAGCTCAAGCAAAGGAACCACGAGCACATCAGCGCACCAAGCACATACTGCGCCGGTTTCATCTTATTCGAGAGATAGTAGACCGAGGTGACATAAATCTTCAGAAGATTGATGGAAAGGAAAACCTAGGTGACCCATTTACTAAAGCACTCAGCATCAAGGAGTTTGACAACTATAAGTTGAAGATGGGTATTAGATACTGTAATGAGTGGCTTTAGGCTAAGTGGGAGTTTGTTGGGAATTGTATCCTAAAGCCAATCATTTGATGATTGTGCTGATGTAAATTGTATATAAATTGATATATTAATAAAAGTTATTTGGCAGTTTATTCATTACAAGAACATCTTCTTAATACTCCTGAAAGTAATGAAGCCCTTAGGATCTTCCTCACGATAAAAGAGGATTTATCTTAGAAGGTCCTTAAAAGAGTTCGCGACCAAATGATATACTATGACAGGGCCATAGTACTATCAATTATAGGACGTTGTATATCATATTTGTTGGTTATCCTCTTAACCAAGGAGTGTAGAGACACTGGTATGACATACAGGTGAAAGTGTAGGAGTACATTTCACCGAACGTGACTCATTTCTGGATACTCTGCTGTCAAGAGTTAATCCGAGAAGATATAGGTATAAGTATCCTTCAGACCTGAAGATCACAACCAGTGGCTTACAAGCAACTCATTGTACTTAGGTGCCGGACCACCTGGATTTCTAATCCAGCTACGAAAGGTTACTGGGTGCAGTCAAGTACTTGTGGTAGTCAGTTGTGGATCAAGATGGAATTTGACCTATCCCATTAAAAGGAGAAATGCTTGTGTTTCAATTTAGCAAGACCTTGGCCAAGGCACTTCATGTGAAAGTCACATGATCACTAAAGTTGAAATCACTTTATGGATTTGCTATTTAGAGTTGACAGGCTCTTAAGCCATCCTTAGCATTTGTGGTCAAGAGGATGAATTATACGGTAACTGTTTCTTAGGGTTCTTGGAGTTTGCTCGGCAACTCTTCGACCTATCCGGACATCGGGTTCCATTGCTAGATGGGCACATCGATTAGTATAGAAAGTTGTTTCTATGCTACCGGCTTAGGTTCGAACCTAGAGAGTCACACGCATAGAAGTTTCCTAGGATGATCTATTTGCTGATCAACGATTGAGAATCGTATATGATTTAATTAATCAATTTGATTGATTGAATTATCTCAATTGGGTTAAGTACAATTGAATAAGATTCAATTTGGTTTAAGTCTATTAGAAGGACAAGTCAATTTCAAATATTGATTTGAAATTAGACTTGATTTGAATTTAAATAGATTCAGGACTAGCCAAATTTGATTTGGGCTTGGACCATGATCTATGTGGGTTAAGTCAAATAAATTCAGATCAGAACCCAAACATCTCGAATATGGATCTCATATGATGAGATGGCTAAAATCTCATCTCATGAGATAGAATTTAATGCATGACATTTATTTATCGAACGTCGGATTTATCCCTCGTCTCTTTGGTTTTCTTCGAACGACGGAACTAAACCAACGCCGCGACTCCTTGGTTTTCTCCGAACGTCGGAATTAAACCAAGCGCCGCGCCTTCGGCGTCTCTTCGCTTTTGCCAAATGACGGATTCTTAAATGTCAGAATTAAATGTCAAGGCTAAATCTAGACTATAAATAGAGGGCATTCCCTCACCAGAGAACACAGAACAAAAAATAGAACAACAATACACGATTTGTCGTGGATTGTAATTCTAAATTGTCGTGGATTGTAATTCTAAAATGTTAGAATAGAAAATCCTGGTGATTCTGGTGTTAGCGGAAGCTTGATGGATCTTGGAGGAAGATTCAAGTGAGAGGATTCAAGATCAGCAAAGCTATTTTTTGCGAGCTAGCACTTCCAGAAATCTGATCATTCAGGGCTTTGCGTGGACGATACTAGAGGCCGGACGATTGAACGGCTGCAGAGCAATAAGGATTTACCTACTGTTCTTAAGATAAGTGATTTGATCCCTAGATCTTAAGGCAGGCTTCAAGATAATAGTGTAACTAGTCATCTTGAAGATCAAGATATGATCTTGATATTTTTATATGCATATTTTAGATCAAACGATCCTGAATATATAGGCAAAGATATGATCTTGATGCATATTAGATAGATTAATATGTAATCTTTTAATTTCGCAATGATAATAGTTATCAATTTTTAAAAATATGCATGCCTCGGAGACTATTTCTCCCTACACTTAGCCCCTGCCTAATCTTCCACTCTTCCCAATGTTTCATCGCCCTTCGGTGCTACTCCCACAAATCTATGGAGAGATGTGCCATCATTTTATCTCCTCCTAACTTTTGTTTGACCTAAAAACATAAGGAGCATTCTAGGAAAGATAAATAGATTTTAGTAACTTATTTAAAAAATTCATAATACAAATAAATTTAAATAATAATTATTGGAGTTACTTTTTAATGTATAAAAGAGCATATATAAATTATTTTCTTAACTAAGTATTGCCTTGATAATATTTACCTAGAAAAATATAAATTATTAAGTAACTTTAATACTCTCCAATGAATTAGCTCTGAATGTTATTTAAATATAGGAAAAAAGCATCGATATATAAGGTGTCATGAACTTGAGGTGTAATATTTTTGTCTTTACAATATAGGGTTAATGTAAGTTTTTTTTTTTTTTTGGTAATGATCACACTAACATAGTGCGAGTTAACCCAAAAATATCTGAGTACAAAATTTGCTTCAACACGAGGGAACATAGGTCGCTCTGCTTCCATACCCAAAATCCCCCATTCGGGCCACAGATGCCGCTACCCAATCAGTAGTCGAGTTGGCTTCACGATAGATATATCGGATCTTGGTTCTCTGGATTCCCTGGAGAAGAGACCAAATGTCATGGAGCAAAGAATTACTATGAACTTAGCTGCTGCTGTCGTTGCGAATCTACCGAACAACAGTGAGCGAATCCCCCTCAATAAGAAGGCTGCAGACATGAAGAATCCGAACAGCATAAGCAATGTCGGTCCAAGCCGCATAAAGCTATGCCATGGGAACCGTTGAGTCAAAAGCGCCAAAACCACCCGCCGCTAGTAGTGCACCATCAAATCCATGAATAACAAAAGTTGACCCAGCTAGTCTTCCATGCACACTGCCATTAAAGTTAATTTTGACAACTACCATTAAAGTTAATTTTGACAAATCCTTAGGGTGGGGGTTTCCAAAAAATGAAAACCATATGCGGATTCACTGCCGAAAATGCAAAGGGTATCAAAGAGAATATTACTAATGAGAAACTCCTGTTGCAGTTTTTTTTTAAGGGGCGCCTTGCCAGTGAAAAAGCTTCCTTAGCCAAATAATAATAATAATAATAATAAACTAAGAGACACTCTTATAAATTACTATAAGCCTATCAACACTACAACAATTATTTTCATCACCATCTAGCCTCAATCATAAAAGTTTTTACTTCATTTGAATTCTATCAACTCTATTTTTTAAAAAATAATTCTTTCTATCTTTAATTTGCAATTCTAAATTAATTAACTCTTTTTAAAATTTAGAAATACTTTTTATCTAATACATATATTTTATTTATCTTATACCTCTTTCATTTTAGATATTGGAAGTGATACATAAAATATAAAAAATAGTATATATTTAAAATTTAAATTTATTAATATAAAATTGTAAAATTATCTACATTTTTTTGGTCTTATAACATATTTATAAAAATATAATATCTAAAATTATGAATCATAGGTGAAATGACTTAGTGAAGGATAGTAAGAGAGCAAAGAAAAGTGAAAGAGTATCAAAAAATATACCAATGATAAGGACCTCACTTTGCAAAAGAAAGAAAGAAAAGCTTCTGAAAGCTTGTAGCAATTATTTTCATAATGGTCAAGCCTCTACCATTGACGAGCTTTATTTGATTAACATTCTACTAACTCTATTTTTTTAAAAGTGTTCATTTATTGTTGAATTGATGGTTTCAACTCAATTAAACTATTTTTAAAATTTAAAAATAATTTTTGTTTAACCTATGCATTTTATTTACTTATGCCTATTTTGAGTTTTGGATATTAAGAGCAATAAATAAATAAATAGATAATAATTTTAAATTTTAAATTTAATAATATATTAGAAAAATAATTTTACATATTTTTAACTTATAATGCATCTATAAAGTATACTATCATAATATTATCATTTATGCTAAGCACTTGCATTGCAAGAAATATATTTAGTAGGCATTAATAAATCGGACCATCATTAAAACCTATTATTTAGTATACATATATATTAATAACGTAACATTTAATATATAATAAAAAATTAATTATTAAAACCTTTTATTTATTATAATTTTTATGTTATTATACGGTGATACTATAAAATGGTAAAAAAAAAATCTTATGCTAGGATCGAATGAGCTTGCAACCAAGGAGCTCTTTGAATGCAGTATGAAGATTTCTTCCTTGATATAATGTTAACGGTATTGATATTAAAATAAAATTTTCTATCCAACTATTACTATAATTTTTATCTAATAAATAATTTACTGCAACAAAGGAAACGGCATTCTATGAATTTTTTTAAAAAAAAATTATCATTTTAATGCTTGCATCGGACGTTTCGACTCGTTTGTATGCAAGCCCGCACTATATGACTGACGTTTACGTATGGACGAATCATACAGCCTGTACGTGGTGTCATAAGATTTTTTTTTTTTTTTTTTTTTATCACCCTGCGGTCGCGACGAAACACGTAGACAAACCAAGCGTGTTTGCTGTCCTCGACCATACAGTAGTTTCTTCATCCCCTATCTATATAGCCGAGGGCCTGCTCTCCCGTGGCCGACCCAACCTCCTCCTCATTCCGCGTTCCTTCGCCATGGCTCTCTTCACCCAACACCAGCTCCAGCAGCCGCCGCCGAGTCAGGCCCCGCCGCCGGCCAATCCCTACAGGTGTAATCCAATCCTCCCAATTCCAGAACCGTAGCTCGGCTCCCATCTACCTTCCTCCTCTCTCTCTTCTTCCATTCCCTTTCTCTTGATCAAGAAATCTAACCAATCCGTGGAAAAAAAAGCAGGAATTTTGCGCCCGCCGATGGCCAGACTACCGCCCCGGTCGCCTTCTTCAACCCCGCGAGTTTCCCCGATCAATCCAACCCTTCTTGTAATCTCTCTCCCCTAGTCCCACCATTTCCCCCAATTTCTCGGGTTTCCACTGGCCTGATTATTTCTTAAAAATCTTATGTTTGTAGTGGTTCATGTCATGGGACTCGCCCCGGGCTCCGTTCCGGCGGCTGATGGGGGGTCGAACGGGTGGGAGCCGAGGAAGAAGCTCAAGGAGCAGGACTTGCTGGAGAATTCGCAGATATCGTCTATCGATTTCCTGCAGACGGGGTCGGTGTCCACTGGGTTGGGGTTGTCCTTGGATGATCGGAGGGTGGCGGCTTCCTCCGGGGACTCACCGCTGCTCCTTCTTCCTCCGATCGATGAGGACGTTGATCGACAGGTTCAGAGTATGGACGCGGAGATAGACCGCTTCATCAAAATGGAGGTTATTACCCTTCTACGGTTCTCTGATTTTAACATTCCTCTTTAGTTTACCTTCGCTTCTTCGTGAGAGAAGTGGGAGAAAGCTGATTGAATCACCTCTATCCAGTTGCTATCTTCCAAGTATAGACATAGAAGAAAACATATGGTCGTTCTTGTTTGTATGCTTTGAGTACATACAAAATACTAAAGGTGGTCTCATAGGAGTAGTGAATCTAAGAAACTACAGTGATATCTTAAGCAATAAAAGCCACGACTGAATAAAGAAATCTAAGAAAATAAATCTGTATTGCTTATCCTATGAACTTGGAATTTTACCATTCTCTTCATGTAAGAAGAGAGTATAGCAAGGACACAAAAGCGAACCTTCTTAGCTCCAACCCATACTGAATTTGATTAAAATAACAAACAGTTCCTGTTCTAGACCAAACGTGCATAACCGAGATTTCTCCTTGAACAAGTATTGAAAGACTTCCATGTGGGAAATGCTTCCTCATGTCCTCTTTCTCTTTAGACTTTGAAGAGTTCAACTTAAAGTGCATCACCATGTTTTATCTATAAATAAGCATCAAATCGATTTCCTTCTAACCATCATTATAGCCGTTTTATTCATTCTACGTGAGATCCTAGTCCTCTTTGTGAGTCTTCATTATGTTTACACTTCGCTGTAAGGGTAGCTAAATGTTTGCTTGAGACCATTTCTAAATTTCAGTCTTGCTTCTCCTTTTGTATTCTTTATGCCACTTTAAGTTGTGAGTGACTAAATGTTATTGTTAACAGAAATCCAAGACTGACCATCCAATGGAGAAGTGAGATAAAATGGGACACATGCCTCCAGTTTAGGATCCCATCATCTTTGGTCATATTTTAGACTGTCGTAGCAAGTCCTTTGTGATCTGAGATCTTGTTGAGGAAAGTTTTTTTAGACAACATAGTTAATTTTTTATGGTGGCAACTTGAGTTAGACAAATACAAAGATTCTGAACATTGTTGATATGATTAATGAAATCATAAGCTCTCAAAGCTTGAGAAAAGTTTGAAAGATACTTAGAGCCTGCTATATACGTTGATGCAGATCATGACTTTCAAGTAGATCTTTTGAATTCTTCACAATCTTGCTTCCAAAATAACAATCTTCAATGATGTGATTAGAAGTATGGGTATGATCAACGCAAAACAGTTGATCATTTTACAAAATAACAATCCTTGTACCTTTTTTTTTCAATAAAGTGTCAACTGGTTAAAATTTTTTAATCCAGTACATTTTTGGCGATCGTTAGTAGCATGTTAATAGACCATCTGACTTGGCATCATAGTCAACTTAACTCATCTAAGCCTTTTTCCAACTACATGTGGTCGGCTACATGAATCTGCTTCCTCCACTCTACTCTATTTAGGACCAAGTCAACATTCAAATTACAAATAGTTATATCTTTTTTAATTATTTCTGTACATGTTAGTTTAGGTTTACCTCTACCTCTATCCTTATCATGGATTGTTAAAAGATCACTCTTTCTAACTAGAGCATTTAAAGGTCTACATTGTATATGTACAAACCACCGCAATCGATTTTTCTCATTTTATCTTCAATTGGGGCTACTCCTATCATTTCTCTTATATGTTTATTTCTAATTCTATCTTTTAAAGTTTTACGACATATTCATCTTAACATACTCATTTCTATCACACTTAATTTATTTACATGTTTCAGTATTGCCCAATACTCACATTCCATATAGCATAGCTGGCCTAATAGTGGTTTTATAGAATTTTTCTTTCGATTTTAATGGGTTGCATCGATCATACAATACTTTCAAAGCACTCTTCCACTTAATCCATCCTGCTTTAACTCTATGATTCAAATCTTCATCTATTTACCTTCTTGCTGGATAATTGATCCCAAATACCTAAATTTTTTACTCCTTGATATCTCTTGGCTTGCAATCTTCACTGTTTCTTCATTTGTATTTTATTCCCACTAAAATTACATTTCATGTATTCAGTTTTAGTTCTACTAATCTTAAAACTTTTAGATTCTAAAGCCTCTCTCCAAATCTTTAGCTTAGCATTTACTCCAGATTTAGTTTCATCAATCAACACTATCATCTGCAAATAACATACATCATGGGATATCATTTTGAATATGTTTAGTTAATTCATCCATAACTAATACAAAAAGATACGGACTTAAGGCAGATCCTTGATGCAAACTTACAGTAATTGAAAACTCGCTAGTTTTTTCTATTATTATTTTAACAATAGTTATTGCTTTATCATATATATCTTTTATCAATTCTATATACCTTTTGGTAACTCCTTTTTCTCTAAAATTCATCGTATTATTTCTCTAGGTACTCTATCATATGTTTTCTTTAAATCAATAAAATTCATATGAAGGTCTTTTTTCTTAGGTAGCTAACAGCCAGCGTAAAATTCCGTCAGATCCCTTAAAACATGAATTTACTAAATTTGACTTAGCATGATAATGAAAAAAAAATGTTTCAGCACTGATGTGGCAGGCTTCGAATGGTGCCTTCAGCATGCTTTAGTGTTACCGCAAAGTCGTAGTTGCTCTTAAATCTTGCACTCATCTCATCCTCCGATGCCTTTAGCAGCCGCTTGTATCCACCATTGCTAATCTCCAATACTATCGCAATCAACACGGTCGTATCAAAATTTATCACTTCCCCTCCTTAGACTCATCTTCAAAATCAAAGAACCAAAAACCCTATCCCCCGAACCCAATTCCCCTCCATGCTTTACAACTCCCGGTGGCACAACTCGATCAGCCCCACAGCCCAAATCAATCTTTATCTCATACACTTTCTCTCCTTTGCTGTCACACCTACCCACGCCTCCAACTCCTCGAACAAAGTTTGAACCATTGAAAAAGTTGATCTCAATGGCGTCGAACTTATTTACCATCCTTAAGGCAAGGGTGTTGGTAGAGTGGGCAGCAACAATGACACACTCGATGCAGGCGGAGAGACCCTTGGGACCGAGCCAAGGGAAGTGATAGGAGTTGCAATCGGAGACAACTAACTAGGTGGGGGCATGGTGGAAGGCAGTGACGATGTCAACATTGGAGGAGGGGCAGAGGGGCTTGCAGATGCAGGAGACGCGAGGACAGATGGGTGGGGGATGACTCGCATGATGGATTTGAGGTAGTCAAGGTTGGTGGGGAGGGGATTGGGGATGGGGGGAGGGAAGGGAGAGGAGAGGCAAGAGAGGGAGTGGAACTTGACAGTGAGGCAGAGGAGGGTGAAGCAGGCGGGATGGGAGATCTTGGAGGGAGGGTGGGTGTGGAGGAGGCAATCGCAACGGACACGACAACAAGCAAGAGCTCGCTGGACTTCGGTGGTGTCGGAGGTGTTTGGCGATGGAATCATTTGTGCTGTGGTGAGAAGAAGGGAAAGGGATGGATCCAAGTTAGGCCTTTTTCGTTTTTTCTCTTTTCTTAATGCTCATGCCAACTTAGTCAAGCATAAGTGCCACGTCAACACTAAATCACTATTTTTTCATGCCATCATGCCACGTTGGATGGTCTATTAGTACCCCATTGATAGCTGCCAAAATATGTATCTAATCAAAATTTTAATTAGTTGGCATACTCAATTGAAAAAAAAAATTATAAGAACTCGATTGAAAACCCTAAATAAGTTGATGCACTCTTGGTGAAACTATTCCTTTTCATTATATACTGGGAGTGTTGGATTATTTTGATAAGTAATACTAACTAAATTAAAATGGTGAGATTTGTTGAGTTTAAGTCGAATGAATCGATGTGGCTAGTGTTGTAGTGAAGATATAATGGCATGAAATGGGACGATCAACAATTAAGACATCAAAGGGCATAAATGTCTAAACAAGAATATTATTATTTTAGGCTATTATCAATAAGGCTAGAAATGAGCTCGGGCTACCTCAAGGCTTAATGAGCTTGGCCATATTTGGACAAAGATGGGTTGGTTCCAAGTTGGGCTTTGGGCTCGGCCTGAGAAAGTTTGGGTTGGTCTTTGTTGGCTTGAGAACTAAGTCCAGTCAAATTTTAAGCTAGGCTTGCGTCGATGTTAGGTCTAGCCCAAACTCGTTCAAAGCCCATTCTCAAGCCCGAAGTATAGTTGCTTCCTATTTTTTTTTCCCTTTCCTTCACCGAATGTCTCTCTCTCCCCCTTAACCTCACCTACTCCCTTCTTCTTAATGTCCTAGTCTCTCTTTCTCTCTCTCTTTCACCTTTTTCTCTCTTTTCTATCTTAATCTCTTAATCTCTTTGTATCTCCTTTCCTAATCTCACTCCCTTTCGGTCTCTTAATCTCTCTTTCCCTTACTCCTCTCTCTCTCTCTCTCAAGTATTCTCTCTATCCCTTACCTTCATGCTACAATCATTCCCCAACCTATTGCTATTGGCCATAGTCATCCCTGTTGTGCCCACCTTCTCTCTCTTCTAGTTTGCCATTTGCTCTCACTTACCCTTCTCTTCCTCTTCTAGTTTGCCTGTGCAGACCTTTGTTTTTCCTGCTAGGCCTTGTCTCCACTCCCACTGGATTTCATTGCTGTGGTTGGTTCAATTCACACTCTACAACCACATCTTTGCGATCTAGTTGCACCACCATTACTTCCACCATTATTTCCATTGACCTCCACAAGAAGAAGCAAAGGTAAAGGATCCTCGTAGGATGATATTGAAATCTACATGGTATAGCATGCACCCTATATGGAGATAGGTTTTTTTTCTCATTTTTAACTAGGTGGTATGGGTCGGTACTGGGCACCACAAGATGGTTCAACTCAATTCGGATCAGTTAGATCCAGACCAAATAAAACTCAATGCCGTACTTGTATCTTATCGGTGTTACAGGTCGGTATGGATCATTACAGCTCAATACGGTAGCCTTTGCTCTCATCAACTGTTACTCACATTGAGCATTGTTCCCTTGTCTCGTTTTCTAAACCTATTGATGCAATCCATCCAACCTATAATGGTAGTTGGGTCATGAGCTACGACTTCGACTATCAGTCAACTTTGGTTTGAACAAGTCCTTTATTTTAAGATGACCAGTATTTGCCCTTCTCAATTTTCTTTATCTGATTTCCTGCTCTAATTGCTTTCAAACTAGGAGAGAAGAGAGGAAGAGAGAAAAACAAGAGGAAGAGAGAAAGAAGGCATTGATCTACTTCCATTCGCCTTCTTTTTCCAAGCCTTAAGTGACCTTTGATCTACTTCCCTCCTTCCACAATCCATGATGTCTGGTGGCTGGCACTCTCCAATGTCCAGCAGACATAATAGTATGAAATCAAAAGGTTGTGGCCATGAGAGCATCATTGTATGGGCTCTAATGAGTTGACTGTTTTTGGAGCTTAAGTGTGAGGCATTGCTAGCAGAGCATCACCAAAGCAGGTGATGGCTCCAAACGGAATGAAGCAAGAATCAATGGAAGGAGTGTGGGCTAAAAGATGTGGGGACAGATTTTTTAAAGTCTATTTTAAATTTTTTAATCACAATCTAGGAGTTGAACTGAAACTATTTGATTAGGTTGAGCAGTAAAATTGTCTAATGCAAAAGTAGGTTTTTGTACTGTTTTGCAACCAAACCCCGCCCAACCCATGATTATTAATATGTAGTGTTTTGAATGGTCCAACTTGTTTGACCCAATTTTTTTGGTGTGTTTTTGGGTTGGGGGGGGGGGGGGGGGGGGGGGGTTCCTTGTTTTGTTTTATTATAGTATATTATATTATATCATATAATATTATATAAGATAGAGTTGGCTACATTCGAATGTAGCCAAGCCTAGATTCGGTAATCACTTCCACCCTTAGATCCACACCGTTCATGGATCCTAAAATAGAAAAAGTGAAAAGATGGGGTGGCTCTGGGATCCATATGGATTTAAGGTTGAAAAAGGTTATCGAATCCTGAACTTGGCTACATTCGAATATAGCCAAGTCTATCTCATATTATGTTACAATAAATGTTGTATGAAAATATTATAATAATTATATAATATTTATATAATAGAAAATAAGATAAAATAAAATAATGATATTATATAATACTATCATTTAGTGTACTATTATAATACTATTTTATTATAATATAGCATAATTTTTTAAAAGGTACTTTTGAAAGTTTTACTCCGTAAGAAAATTGGAAAGAATGAACTTTCCTTGCTTCCTCTAGAGGGTGAACATCGTAAATATGCTATCAATCATATACAAAGGAATTTGAAGTAGTCCTTGCCCTCATGGTCTTTGAGCTCGCTTATTCTTCAATTTTCACTCATTGTCAAGCACCAAATTTATGCTTCTTCAAGTGTCAAAAAATCTTAATAACTCTCATCCATAATTGAAAGTATAAACATGTCAATTAGTGGACAAATTAACTGCTCACCAGCCTTTTGATCGCCCTTATGTAAATTAGTTTTAAAGTCATGTCAACTTAAATATTTTTTGCCACATGGCTGTAGTCTATGAAATCCATCCTTTTGTAATCAGTTAGATAAATGATTATATGTATTCCCATGTGTTGATGTTCTAGTTTGCTTGCTGAGCCCAATGTTTCTCTAGTCTTCTGCACCAATTAAGAGCCACACCCTCAAATTCATCTTTGCCAAACAACTATAACATCTCCAGGCATTATCTTCTTTTCAGTGTGATTCAGCATGCATTTCCCCATTTAAAGGATCTTATAGCATTCATTAAGATCTGGAACCCCAATTCAAAATTCACTGTTGTACAACCTGAGTTCGCCAATGATCCATTCTGTAAATTTATTGCTTGGGACCTGCATGTTCTGCAATTATTTGGTAGACCTTGACAAGATTCCTCTAATCTTCCTTGATTTCTTTAGGAAATTTGACTATCATTGAAACCACCTTCTAGTTTTCTATATAGGCTTGAATTTGAGTGTTATGTTATATATTTTGCACTCCTTCCATTGCCTTCTTTATCCTCATCAACCACCTCTGCTTGATGTGTTTAATCAAAACCTTGGATTTTACCTTTTTTGTGTGAACTAACTTTTAATCTCCCTCCAAATTAGCGGAACATCATGGAGTCTCTACGTGTGAATAATGTTCCACCATAGGCAACATAAGAATAGACTGGAGCAACAGTAGGAAAAGAGAGAAATGTAGATAAATGAACATATAAGTGATAAAAGTTTCTAAACTCCAGCTATTAACACCCCAACCCCCTTTTTTCTTGCTTCTTTTGTGTTTGTTGTGTGTGTGTGTGTGTGTGTGTGTTGGTCGACTGGTTAGTGGGGATGGTTGGGTGGAAGATGTGGTGGGAATGTTTACTGATGGGGTGTGCCTGAAACTATGATCGCTAGATTAATAACGTTTAAAAGAAAAAAATAAACATTGAGTGGTGGGGGAGGAACTCTGGTGTTGAGAAGGTTTGGTATTGTTGTATTTACAACTCTGAACTTTCATAAAAACAATAATAGCTGAAAATCTGCATAATTCTGATTTTCACTGCAAATCAGCAGGGGAAACAGGACTGCACTTTGTGGTTGATCAAATCCAAGCTCAAGATGAACCATCACGCCTCAGCTGATGAGTGACCACCAAAAAGATGGCCTAATTATCTTGTGTACATGTTTCCCTAAATACAAATATGCAAAAAAAAAAAAAAAACATATGAGAGGACCAAAGTTTTAGATCTTGTCAAACGAGGGTGTCTTGGTTTTCCCACAGGACATCCTATTGTCCTATACTAATAGTGGTCACAATAGAGCATTCCAATAGGTAAGCTTTCTCTCTGCCCTTCTTCTTTCCTTTATTTCTTTCTTATTTGATTTTTTTCTTCTTTCTTTTCTTCCTTTTCTTCCTTTATTCTTTTTGTTCTTCCTTATCTCCTTAATTCCTTCCTTTATATTTTTTACTTCGTCCGTCCTTTCTTTTCCTTTTTTTCACTTTTTCCCTTTATATTTTTTGCTTCATTCATCCTTTCTTTTCTTTTTTCACTTTTTTCTTCATTCATTCATTTTCTTCTCCCTCCCTTTCTTCCTCTCCTTTTTCCTTCTTTTTTCTTTCTTTTTTCTTTCCATTCTTTCATTCCTTTCTTTTTTCTATTTTCTTCTTTCCCCGCATGGATGGGTTCCGATGTCTCACCTCCATTTTAGTCCCATTTTTACATAGGAGTGAGATGGGACACACACGTCCAATTGAGACCTAAAACCTTGAAGAGGACCAAGTTGTCTCCATTGAGTAAAAGAATCTGTTTTCTGAATTAATGAATTATGGGCCTTTTTTCTATGCTGATTGTTCACATCTATTTCTTGTGCTAGATTCATTTGTTAGTCTTGCATGGTGATGATATAATGAGTAGAGTTCCCTATTTTTATTCTTCTAGTTTCTGCTTAAGATGGGGATAAAATTTTCTATAATTTAATGCTTCTTTGAAAGGGCATTAGTGAATTATCTGCCTTCTTTTATGCTGACATTATTTGCATTCATCTTCTTATGCTAAACTGATTTGTTAGTTTTTAAGGATTTGATGAATAAAGACTTTGTTTTTATTGTTCTAGTTTCTACTTATGTTGGAGATAAAATTTGCTATAGTTCTATGCTATTTTGAGGGCGTCTCTTTTTTATTTTTTTTGGATGCTGCGTAAGGTAATCACCACAACTTTCATGGTGCCTTGTTTCTGGAAATAGTTTTGCTGTAGAAGTAATTCTTGGACATGGACCAAAGAAACTAGTGCTTTTTCTCTTATATGGAATATAGGTTGAACGTCTGAGGCGATCAATATTGGAGAAGGTTCAGGCAAAGCAATTCCAGACATTGACTACTGTTGAGGACAGCATCCTCGGGAAAATACAAGAAAAAGAAGCAGAAGTTGAGGAGATCAATAAGAGGAACGTGGAGCTTGAGGAACAATTGAAGCAGTTAGCCATAGAAGTGGGTTCATGGCAGCATCGTGCCAAGTACAATGAGAATATTGTCACTCACCTCAAGTATAGTCTTGATCAAGTGTATGCCCAGAGCAGGGATAACAAAGAAGGTTGTGGCGATAGTGAGGTAGATGACACAGCCTCCTGCTGCAATGGTGGGGTCATCAATTTACAGCTTATGTGCAAGGAGAACAAGGATTTGAAGGATTCAATGGCTTGTAAGATATGCAATGTCAATGAGGCATGCATGCTTCTGTTGCCCTGCCGACATCTCTGCCTGTGCAAGGGGTGTGAGAGCAAGCTCAGTTTCTGTCCTCTGTGTCAGTCCTCAAAGTTTATTGGCATGGAGATCTATATGTAATGTAATATTGTTGTGATGGAAATCTATTTCATCAATGAGGTTTATCCCTAATCATTATTGACTGGTTGATGTGAATAGCTCTGGCTTGAAGGACTTTCAATGAATATGTGATACATTTATCATTTCTTGGACTTTTGGGTCATACTGCGATTTGTTGTTGGTGTGCCGTTGTGGTTGAACTTTTACCTACTATCCGTTGTTTCATTTCACTTTCTGCAATGATTTTCAAGCAAATTGTATGTTATGTAATAACTGCTCACGATACTTGTTTCTTTTTCTCCATGTTCACTCAATTGTATGTGATCTATAGATTCTTAATCCTCTTGTTTTCCCAGAAGTATGCACCTTTCTTTTTGATGGTGACAATTATAGGCGTCCAACATCTAAATGACAGTTTTTGTTACTGTTCTCTAAACCACATTGGAAGTGCTGAAGCAAAAGTTAATGTCCTGATATTGTTCGACGTGGTATGTGATTTCCATCTTCTCATACTGCTAAGTGCTTGACATTCTGTTTTCAACTTGTGACGGGGTCAAGAAACTCGTTGAAATGCTCTTCTAATTGGCAATGATCACCTTGGTATTGATGGGATGATTACTTGGGTGTGATGCGAGTAAAATTATCATTGCGTCAATATCCGTGTATTGTGAAAAAGGCTAGAGCCACTTTTGGTTCGTGATTTGTTAACTATCATGTTTGGGAAAAGATACACCGCCATGTGATATGGCTGATGAAGCCGTGTGTGATTTAACGGTGGAAGTTGAGGCGGCCTAGCTTTCATGACGGCTTCATCTCAAAAGCGGCCCTAGCTTCCAAGGCGGCCTCGTCTTCGGACTAGAACCCAGCCGGTCTCGGCCTCCAAATCGGCTTCGGTTTTTAGAGTCTGCCTCAGAACTGACTCGATCCCAGTTGGCCTCAGCATCGAATCGGCCCCAAGGTGGCCTCATCTCGAAAGCGGCTCCATCTTTCAAGGGGCCTCATCTTCAAACTTGGCCATAGTCGGCTTCGGCCTCTAGAGTTAGCCTCAACACCGACTCGGCCCTAGCTGACCTCGGCCTCCAGAGTCGGCCCAACCCAGCTTCTAAGGCCTCGTCTCCGGACTCGGCCCTAGTCATCCTCATCATGACTCGACCCCAGAGTTGGCCCTAGCATCGACTCCGAAGTTGGCCCAATCGGTCTCCTTACCGATTCAGAGTTAGTACCAACGCCATCGTCGGTCTCGACGCCAACACCAGAGTCGGTCTTTGAAACTCGACAGGGCTGAACTATCTCAGTGCCTCGGAAGGATCGAGCTATCTTAGTATCTTACGGATTGATCCCATCCCTTCAACGTAAGCGTCATTGCTACTTCAAACCATGCCGAATATCTCAGAGGATGAACCACCCTTATCGTAAGGATCGCAGAATGAGCTTTCGAAAACGAAAACGGAAGCCAAATATAGCACTCCGTCCATGATCAACGGGATTCCAAATTTTCGATAAAGCATTCACTAGCTTCATCAACGGTTGATCCCATAACCGTTGGATTCCGGCCTTATCGAATGCCAACTCCCTAAAATGCGTCTAGGGATGGCAATGGCTCGGGGATGGCCCGGGGCGGTCTATACCTGTCCCCGTCCTTGTTAGAAAAAAAGCATCCCCATTCTTCGTCCTGTTAAGCCATTATAGTTAACGAGCAGGGACGGGGATATCCGGTCGGGCAAATGGGTACCCACTGGATATCTGTTTGCCCGTTTAAATAAAAAAATAAAATTATTTTATTAAATTTATAATTTATTAAAAATTAAAAAAATAATTTTTTTATGATAAGATAGATCAATCACCAACAATCAATCGTTGATATTGATACATCTAACACATTAGCTTTAACACAGTAACAAACAAAATGATCTATCAAATCTAATTGCATTTTAAACATATATATATATATTATTTATTTTTAATTTTTAATATATATATATAATTTAAATATATTATATAAAGCTAACGGGGACGGAGATGGGTAAACGGGGATAGGGCAGAGAATACCGTTTCGGGCCATTTACCCGTTTAGCCGTTAACGAAAAATCTTTGTTACCCGTTAAGCTATTTAAATCGGGGATTTCCGACCCGTTGGAAATGGTACCGACTGGGTAAACGGGGAAACGAAGAAAATTGCCATCTCTAAATGAGTCTAAAAAATTAAGTAACGACTCACCTCCTTGATAGCGTATAAATACCAAGTCCCAAAACCCCCCAGGTAGGCTCTCGAAGGCAATCTAAGCCCAAAGAAAACTCTAGCAAAGGTCATTGCATCTGAAAAATCATCTCAATGAGGAAGATCCTTCTGCTGGAGCCTTCTCCTCTCATCTGATTGCTAGAGATTTTCACTAACTTGGGCATCAGAGGGCCTTTCGCAGGGACCACCCCTCGTGCTTCCTGCAAAAATTATCTTGCAGGTCCACCCAGACGGGAGAGCATTACCCGGATCCCGACGTGCACCGCCCCCAAGCCGGAGAACGGATTTCAGCAGTAACAGATTGATGCTAAAGGAAGGGCCTCAAGTCCCTTTAAACTTGTAATAAGGAGACAAGGTTCTGACAAGAATGATGATTCCTCAATGGCCAACCGTAAGAGAACAACCACAGATGTTCCTGATCAGCCACCTCTCAAAGACCTAATCCCACAAACAACACGACGCCCTCGCAGCCGTCATCGACTGAGGTTCCTCCATCGTTAGTAGCTCTGGTCACCCAGAACCAGTTTGCCATGCTGGTCCAACAAATTCAAGCCCTGTCACAACTAGTGCAGAGGCTTCATAGAGTTTCTCTTCCGCTGCACCCACTCAGCAGCTTCCTGGTGGAACAGTCACCCTAGTCCTACTGTAGTCCCTTCGCCCAATCCACTAGAAGCCACCAGCCTCCTGCGATAGCCCGGCCATAAAGAAGTTGAACCGGCACCACGAAGGGAAGGAGATAGGAGCCTGCCTAGATCCCATCGGGCTTGCTCCTTACCTTTAGTATTCTTTCACTACGACTCAATGCAGCGGCCGTGATCCCCCTGTCCCATCTCTCCTACTACTCGGGATGACAAGCTACAACTACAACTACCCATGCCAAACTTACTAGCGGCTAGCGCTGTTAAAATGATTGCCAATGCCAAATCCTACCAGGCATGGCCAAGCAAAAGAGGAAAACCAGTTTGAAAGGATTCGATGCGAGGAACTCACCTCTTCAGATGAGGATATCAAAGAGATACGGTGCCTCGAGGATATGGAACTCGAATCACTTCCGAGCAATAAAACCTTCAAGGGATATAGTACCCTCAGAATATGGAACTTGGATCATTTTCGAGCGATGAAGATCTTCAAGGGATACAGTACCCCAAAGACATGGAACTAGATTAAACCTCGAATATATTACTAGTGAAATATGCCTGAACCGAGCCATTTTGCTTGTTATAACAAAATTTACTTTTCGATTCAAATATTTATTATTAAATAATAATCTTCCTTAAGTTGTGGATGAAAGGAAGGTCTCGTCCAATCTTTGAACTACGGGTTTCTTTCTCTGAAACTTGATAGGGCCAAGTAAAAATTTCTCCATACCTCGGCACGGTCGAGCAACATTCTCCGAACCTTGGCAGGGCCAAGTAAAAATTTCTCCATACCTCGGCACGGCCGAGCAACATTCTTCGAACCTTGGTAGGGCCAAGTAAAAATTTCTCCATTCCTCGGCACGGTCGAGCAACATTCTCTGAACCTTGGCAGGCTAAGTAAAATTTTTTTTGTACCTCGGTAGGGCTGAGCAACTTTCTCCGTACCTTAGCAGGGCCAAGTAAAATTTCTTCGAGCAATAATCTCTGCACCCTTGCGAAGCGAGGTAAGATTCTCTTCAAACCTCGGTAGGCCGAGCAATTCTTGGTATGATCAAAAAGTTCCTCCAATCAAATTAAGCCATCTGGAACTCTACTCTCTATGCCCAAACCTACGCTTCAGACTAGGGAGTGGGAGGCATGTTATGCAGGGTAAAATTATCATTGCGCCAATATTCATGTATATGGTGAAAAGGCTAGAGCAACTTTCAGTTTCTGACTCGTTAACTATCATGTTTGGGAAAAGACAAACTGCCATGTGATATGTCTGATGAAGCCGCGTGTGAGTTAATGATGAAAGTTGAGGCGGCCCCAGCCTCCAAGGCAGCCTCATCTCCGAAAGCAGCCCCAGCTTCCAAGGCAGCCTCGTCTCTGGACTAGAACCTAGTCGGCCTCAGCGCCAACTCGGCCCCAGTTTGCCTCAACTTCTAGAGTCTGCCTTAGCACCGACTTGGCCCCATCAGCCTCATCACCGAACCGGCCCTAAGGCGGCCTCATCTCCAAAAGCGGCCTCAGCTTCTAAGGCAGCCTTGTCTTCGAACTCGGCCATAGTCGGCCTCGGCACCGACTCGGCCCTAAGGCAGCCTCGGCCTCTAGAGTCGGCCTCAGCACCAACTCAGCCCCAAGGCCGCCTCATCTTCGAAAGCAGCCCTAGCTTCCAAGGTGGCCTTGTCTTCAGACTTGGCCTCAGCACCGACTCGGCCCTAGAGTTGGCCCTAATACCGACTTCGAAGTTGACCCAGTCGGTCTCCTCACGACTCCAAGTTAGTACTGATGCCATCGTCGGCCTCGATGCCAACTCCAAAGTCGGCCTCCGAAACTCGGCATGGCCAAGCTATCTCAGTGCCTCGGAAGGGCCGAGCTATCTCCGAACCTTAGCAAGGACTAGCTATCTTAGTATCTCGCAGGATCAATCCTCATCCCTTCAACGTAAGCGCCATTGCTGCTTCAAACCATCGGATATCTCGGAGGATGAACCACCCTGATTGCAAAGATCGCGGAATGAGCTTTCCAAAATGGAAATGGAAGCCAAATACATCACTCCATCCATGATCAACGGGATTCCAAATTCCCGATAAAGCGTCTGTCAGCTCCATCAATTGTTGATCCCCGTAATCGTTGGATTCCGACCTTATCGATGCCAACTCCTTAAAACGCGCCCAAGAAATTAGGTAACGACTCACCTCCTTGGCATCATACAAATACCAAGTCCCAAGACCCCCAGGTAGGCTCTCGAAGGCAATCTAAGCCCAATGAAAACACTAGCAAAGGCCATTGCTTCTGAAAAATCATCTCAAGGAGGAAGATTCTTTTGCTGGAGCTTTCTCCTCTCATCTGATTGCTGGAAATTTTTCACTAACTTGGGCATCGGAGGGTCTTTCACAAGGACCATCCCTCGTGCTTCCTGCACAAAGACTGTCTTGCAGGTCTGATGAGGGATGGAATGGAATGATGCAATCTAGGAGGAGATAGTAATAACTAAATGAAAAATGAAGTGAAGCTAGGCTACATTTCTATGTAAAAGAGCATAAATTTTCATGAAGGGATTTACATGTTAAACTAGACTTGGATAAGAATCCTTCAAAATAGTAAAGAGGAAGGACCTTTGTGGCTAAGAAACCATACGGGCTAGGGCTTAGTTACTCTAATATTTCATATCGAAAAATATTAAAGAGGGGTACTCGGCCATTGATTTATCAAACATTGGAAGGATTACACTTAAGGATGAAGTTCTTAGATGACAAGGAGATTCTTCTAGTTGCAGGACTTCTTGTATCTGTTTCTTATCACGGAAAACCTTCTTCTTTGGAACTTAGAAATCCTGGGGATCCTACACAAACCAAATTTAGAGTTAAGAATACAAAAAAAGGTGAAATATTAATGAAATGAAGGAAGAGGAAGGAAAGGTTGAAGTTGAGATGAAGCTTGGCAGATTGAAGGTAGCTTGATCGGTCTTCTTTGTGGAGTCTTCTTGCACCTTGGAAGATGGGATGGGATGGTAGAATGAAATGGAGAATGGCTAATGGATTTTGGCGTAGAGATAACTTTCTTCAAGTATCTAAGGGCCTCTCATCCACTCCTTCTCGGAGGACATTTGCTAACACAAATGGAAGAAAATCAACTCAACTTTCATTTCTCATTAATTGTCTTTATAAGAGAGCTTGGAGTAGTATTTATAAGCCTCCAAGGGACTTTTTAAAAATTCAAATTACATTAAGCTTTCATGGAAAGTTGCAACCTAAGCTAGCTATAAGGGTGGAGGGTTGAAACAACTTATAACTAAGCTTAAGAAGATGAGAGAAAAGTGGTCGGCTCCTTTGAATTTGAATTTTTCTTGGTGATATAGCTTGATAAGGTGTACACCAAGAGATTGACATGGCACCCAACAATGCTTGCTGAAGTGGCATCCACCTTGGATTGATTTGTTGGAGTAGTTGAATGCATCCAATCTTCAAACTTACTTGCTTACCTTGAACCCAATTCCATACTTCTCTTGGACCAACTACTAAACTCACTAAATACACGGTCAATTTGACCCTAATTGGACTTAAGAATCTAAATTGAAATAAACCAACCTTAATTATATGGCTCAAATTCAATTAAATAAGTAAAATTATTACTTTATTTACAGGACATATGAAAGAATTAAAGCTATACTGAATTAGATCGAAGCCTCTTTCAAACTTTGGTGTCCGCACCAATTCTTCTGGGATAGGAGGAACTCGATCCTGTCGAGTAAGGACTAGTCTGACTTTGATACATTTCTAGCAGGACTGAAACGATTTGCTGCAGATCCTCTCGGATGATCCAGGAATCCTTAGATTTTAGCCTTCCTTGCCATTGAACTAGATAACATTGATAGCCCTTATTTCTAGTGATAATTGCCTGGTTATCCAAGATACATTCAATCCTATCTCTCCGTTCTACCTGAATTGCTGGTGGACACTCAAATAGGGTTTCACTCTCAAAGGTTGGGTAAGGTCCAAAAGGCTCACTAGGAATTAATGTTGGCTCTTTTTATTCTTTCAGATCAGAAATATTAAACGTTGAACTAATGCCATAATCCGGTGGTAACTCTAACACATATGCATTAGGTCCAACTCTCTTTAATACTTTGAAAGGTCCAGCTCTTCGGGTATGCAGTTTCTTCATAGTTTCCGACGAAAACCTTTCAGGTCTAAGTTTAACCATTACAGAGCCCCCTATATTGAATTCTTTCATTCGTTTACGTGAATTGGCCATATGTTTATAGACTCCATTGCTCATTTGAATTTTCTTACTAATCTCCTTATACAATTCCTTAATATGTTGTGCATATGACTCGATGGACTAAGATATTCATGCATGAATGGATAATGGAATGAGGTTGATAGGTTTCCTAGGTTTATAACCATGGACAATCTCAAAGGAACTTTTACCAATAGTCCTATTGGCTGAGCTGTTGTAAGCAAATTCAGCACAAGGTAATAGCATATCCTAATTTTCTAGACTTTCTCCTACAAGACACCTTAATAAGTTTCCTAAACTTCTGTTTACTACTTTGGTCTGTCCATCAGTCTGGGGGTAGTAAGCAGTTGAGAAGTTTAGTTTTGTTTCTAGTAACTCGTGAAATGGACATCCCTATCAGAAATAATGGTCTTAGGTAACTCATGCAATTTGACTACTTGATTAAGAAAAAGCTTAGCTACCCTAGAGGCATCAAAAGTTTGGGAACATGATATAAAATGGGCCATCTTTGAAAATCTGTCGACCACTACAAAGATTGAATTATGTTTCCTAAGGGTCTTAAGAAATCCTAAAACAAAGTCCATGCTAAGATCCTGCCATAGACACTCAAGCACAAGTAAAGGAGTGTATATCCCGATGTTTTGCTTTTGATGTTTGGCAACAGCACACGTCCTACATCGGGCAATAATATTGGCTACATGTTCCTTAAGGCTTGGCTAGTAAAATTGCTCCTCAACGGTTAATATGGTCTTATTTCTTCCAAAGTGGCCAGCCAATCCTCCAGCATGAATTTTTCATACTGAGAAATCTTTAATCGATGTTTGTGTTATACATAGCTTATTGTCCTTAAAAAGAAAACCATCATGTAGAGTATAATCACTAATAAGCTAGATGGTCCATGTTGTAAAGTTTGATGAACTTCACTAAAGTCAAGACAATTGGGGTATTTTTTCCTTTAACTTATCGAATCCTATGATTTCAGTGCTGACTGATGTCAAAAACAAGGATCGACGACTTAGGGCATCGGCTACATGGTTTTTGATACTGGTACGGTGTTTCAACACAAAGGTATATGCCTGAATGTACTCTACCCACTGTTGGCCCAGATGGCAACCCAAGAGGGGGGGGGTGAATTGGGTTCTTAAAAATTTAAGACTTTTTAACTTTAATTGATTAGTTAGCAAGATGTGCAAGTGAGATTAACTAATAAGCAATGAACAAGCAAATAAAGAGAGATAGAGATAGAGAAAATTAGGCACGGCAAACACAAGGCAATTTTATAGTGGTTCGGCGCAACCAGCACCTACGTCCACTCCCAAGATTCACTTGGGTCCACACTATAATCTCTCTAGATTACAGCCGAGTTGTTTTCCAAGCTCACAACTCAAACTTGTTGTTTTACCGGGTGCACAACGAACCCAGCTGGTTTTAACTCGGGCTTACCAGCACAAAACCCTACACGTTGTTTTTCTAGGGCTCACAACTAACCCAACACAAGCACTCCGGCTTGTAACGAGGTATACCAACCTCCACTAATTCAATCCACTGATTGAATCAGCAAACAAATAATAAGATAGTGTTTGAACAATAAGTGCTCCCCTTGAGCAAATATACAAATGAAGTACAAAATATTAAAAGGTTAGAAAAGCCTGATAATTTGCAGATGGTAGATGCTTGGGCTTTCTCCCTTCTTCTCTTCAACTCCTCTAGAAGTGTTGAATCACGCCTCAGCTAGATTCTTGACCGTTGAAGACTTTGGAGTTGAGATGAAGCTTTTTCCTCTTTTGAAAATCCGCGATTTGACCTTTGAAACGCACTTGGATTTTCTTCTGGCTTTGTGGAATGATGAGAAGGAGTAGACGAACTTTCACTTGGATTTCACTCCTTTTGAAACACTCTTCTTTGAGCTAAAAGATTTTTCCAATATGCTCTGTTTTTCCCTCTTTTCAAATGATATTCTTTTCTCTCTTTTTGATTTTCTCTGGGTTGTTTTGATTTGAAAAGAACTCCTCTATTTATAGAATCTGCAAAAATATATCCGTTAGAGACAGGAAAAATAGCCGTTATTCAAAAATCTTACCGTTGGGGCTGATGTGTCATCGTTAAAAATCGCGCCCAGAATTCGCGGAGTCGACTCGAGCTCTGAGGGAGTCGGCTCGAGGTCGATTACCAAAAATAGAAACATTTTAACCATTGAGGGTCGACTCGCGAAAACATAAGTGTCGGCTCCTGAAAGTCGGGAGTCGACTCGAGGAAATGGGGAGTCGACTCGAGAAGTGCTCAAAAAACATGGGTTCTGTTGTTTGAGCGGAGTCGGCTCGCACAGACAGGAGTCGGCTCGCAAGAATTCAGGGGTCGACTCTTGAAAACCAAGGGTCGACTCGAGAAACTCAGGCAAATTGGGGAGTCGACTCGGAAACCCTTGAGTCGGCTCGGGACCGATACAAAAATCAGAAAAATGTTCTGATTGACTTTAAAACTTGTCCCAATTAAATTTAAAATATAAATTTGACTTGAATACATTAAATATGACGTTTATCATGGATTCAAGACATGTTTCAAGAATTCATCGATTGAATATAATGTAAAATTCCTTTTTGAATCTTTTGAGCATACAACTTGAAACTTCTTTTTCTAAATTCAAAACTCATTTGATATAACCATTGATAGTTCATTCCTTTCAATTTGAATAAGCTCAAGGTTTTTGATAAATAAACACATTGTTTTCTTTAAGATACTCATGGCTTTTGGAAATCATCAAAATCAATAAAGTTGGGGCAATTATGTTTCAATAATTTCTCAACAATCTCCCCCTTTTTGATGATGACAAAAACATTGAGTATATGCATTATAAAATTGAAAAATTTGTGATTCCAAAATCAACTTTTGTGTTCATGGAAAGGCTCCCCCTCAATGAGGTAGCTCCCCCTATGAACCTTAATCTTATAATCATTCAAAATTTTTCAAAATCAAAAACTTAAGCAATTCCTTTATGAAATTCAATTTATCTCTTCCCCTTTATCTTATTTAATTCTCTCCCCCTTATTTAATTAGGGCAATTAAAAAGATGATGCAATATACGATTAATTCATATAAATCTCTCCCCCTTTTTTGTAATCAACAAAAAGGTTGAGATGCATCAGAGCATCAAATTGATTAAACTCATTCGAATTCATTCAGCATCTAAGTTATCAATTGAGTATTGAGATATTCAAAATTATATCAATTAAACATAAGCATTCAAAGATATTCAAGGGTACTCACAATTGAAATAGACAAAAGTGAAGCATCAAACATTCTCATTACTTCAAAATGAAAGTACATGGAAATGTAAACTTGTACATTGCATTGAAAGTAAATTTGATTACATCAAAAAGGTTACATGAAAACTTAAAAATTTCTTCTAGTGATTCTATTCAAATGATCTACAATTTGCTTCATCCCTTCGCATTGAAGTCTTACATAGTCTTTAAGTTTTTCATCAACAAAAGTACAAGCAGAAGTGATTTTTCTTGAAGCTCTGCGTTGCATTGGGAGTATGTCTCCGAGTCACCGCAGATGTCCTTAAGCTCTCCAAAGATATTCTTTAAATTTTCACTTAAGGAACCGGTAGATGAGCTAAGAGTGGACTCAATCAATGCAACTCGATCACTGAGAGAATACAATGCTTCTTTTAAGTTCATATACTTTCATTAAATTCTTCTTTCAATCTCTTTTCTTGATCACTTAACTCAGACTTGAATAAAGATCGAAGTTGATCTAACTGAGTATCAGAAAAACTAGCAGATGAAACTGTGGAAGACTGTGCAGGAGCAATAGTAGGAGCAGGGGTAGGATCTGAAGTAGGAGCAGGAACAGAATCTGGAATAGATGAACTGAGGAGGCTCCGGAGATGAATGTCTCAAGAAGTCTGGGTGCCTCTGCATCTAAGTCTCTATCCTCAGTAACAGTCTTTCTCTCCCAACTTCCATTTTTCTTAATAAACCCCATGCGATGAATTGTAGCCAAAGTATAATAATCTGTATGTCTTAACTCCTTCTTTGGCTCACAATCACTGAACACAATCCCTTGGCTAAGAAATAATTTAGTCAAAACCATGCCATAGGGTAAGCTCGATTTCTTCTTCCCGCTACAGTCTGCAATATACCAAATCATCATCCTAGGTAGATTGATGGGTTTCCCAGATACAACTGCATCCATGACAAAAATATCTCGTTCAGAAACATAGTCAAACCGGCCTGTCTTGGGAAATAAATCCTGCTGCAAATATTGTGGAGAAGCCTTAATTCCAATGGTAGTTGACTAGCAAAGACTTCCTCAAATCCCTCAAAGTTTCGGTTCAAAAGTCGAGTGAGAGCAGGAGACCTATCTTCAGGGGCAAATGTAGAGGTCCAGATAAGGGTAACTTCAAAAGTCTAGAAAGAATGGAGGATGTAATGTTCAAACCAATGCCTCTAACCTTGCTTACAAGCCATCATCTCCTCTAGACAAATTCTTGTAAAACTCTTTGACCAAAGCAGGATAGGTTGGACAATCCAAAGAACAAATATACTCAAAACCCATCTCGATTAGTTGTCTACCAATGATGAATCCCTCATTCTCAAACAATTCGAAATCCACTTTCCTTCCTGTGGTTACAATCCTACTGGCTAGAAGATCTACCTGGGGGGTAGGAGCTGGAGCTGGAGCTGGAGGATCACTAGCCGAAGGGTAGAAGAAGAATCCGGACGGCTCGCGGACGGGTCGTCGGACGGTCCTTTTTCTCTTCACACCGGCGCCACTCGAGCTTGCTCCTCGGGTTTTGGGTGCCATTGATCTTGAAGGATTGTTTAATCAGAGGTTAATTGAAGTTTGGAGGGTTTTGGGAAAGTTTTGGAGAGGATTTGGAAGATTTTGGAAGAATGAAATGTCCGTCGGGTCGACTCGTGCCCTAAATAAATCGACTGGGACCACGTCGAGTCGACTCGCGCAAAGTGTGGAGTCGGCTCGCGACAAGTCACAGAGCACGGACACGATCTCGAGTCGACTCGCTCAGAGGAGGGGTCGACTCCTGAGTTTCAGCAGAAACTCGAGTCGACTCCGAAACTCTCGAGTCGGCTCCCGGACAAATTCAGAGAAAAATTAGATTGAGATTCAGAGAATCCGAATTA
Organism: Calamus simplicifolius; assembly: GCA_900491605.1. Lineage (NCBI taxonomy): Eukaryota > Viridiplantae > Streptophyta > Magnoliopsida > Arecales > Arecaceae > Calamus > Calamus simplicifolius. Next base: position 17,887 of record UESW01002071.1, on the reverse strand, counting down.
AGTCCCAAATTTGATCTTTGAGTATGATTAAAAATCATGGACTTTGAGAGATCAAATTGATATGAGTTCTAGATAAAATTTCCTTAAGATTTTGAGAATTTGAAAGAATTCTAGATATATTTCCTTAGAGGTTTCAAAATTTATTCAAAAGGATTACAAATTCCTAATTCTCCTCTAAGATAACAAAATCTTTCTTCATTTAAAGGTTTAGTGAATATGTCAGCTAATTGTTCTTCTGTGTTTACATAATCTAAACAAATTTCATCATTAGCTACATGTTCCCTTATAAAATGATATCTAATTTCTATGTGTTTTGTTCTTGAGTGTTGAATTGGATTTTTAGTTAAGTTGATTGCGCTAGTGTTATCACATCTTATGGGTGTTTTATCAAGTGTGATACCATAGTCTTCAAGTTGTCGCTTAATCCATAGGATTTGCGCACAGCAACTTCCAGCTGCTACATATTCAGCTTCAGTAGTTGATAATGCAACTGAATTTTGCTTTTTGCTAAACCATGTGATTAAGTTACTACCTAAGAATTGGCATGCACCACTTGTGCTCTTTCTATCTAATTTACATCCAGCATAATCAGAATCTGAATATGCAATTAGGTTTAATGTGGAATCTCTAGAATACCATAAACCTACATTTTTAGTTCCATTTAGATATCTTAAAATTCTTTTAACAGCTATTAAATGTGATTCTTTAGGTTCAGATTGAAATCTAGCACATAAACATACTGAAAACATGATATCTGGTCTACTTGCTGTTAAATAAAGAAGGGATCCGATTATACCTCGATAATACTTTTGGTCAACCTTTTTACCTTCTTCATCTTTGTCCAGCTTGCATGAAGGACTCATTGGAGTTCCGAGGGGTTTCATTGTTTCCATACCAAACTTTTTGAGTAGTTCTCTTGTGTATTTGGTTTGGTTGATAAAGATTCCCTCTTTGCTTTGTTTGATCTGGAGTCCAAGGAAGAAGTTGAGTTCTCCCATCATGCTCATCTCGAATTCTCCCTGCATCAACTTTGCAAATTCTTGACAAAGAGAATCGTTAGTAGCACCAAAAATAATGTCATCTACGTATATTTGTACTACAAGTAAATCTTTACCTTTTCTTTTCAAAAACAAAGTTTTATCAACATTTCCTCTTGTAAAATCATTTTCTATTAAGAATTTACTTAACCTATCATACCAAGCTCTAGGTGCTTGTTTCAAACCATATAAAGCTTTGTGCAATTTAAAAACGTGATTTGAAAACTCGTGATCTTCAAAACCTGGTGGTTGTTCTACATAAACTTCTTCATTAATAAATCCATTTAAAAATGCGCTTTTTACATCCATTTGAAATAAGTTAATGTTCATATGACATGCAAATGCAAGTAATAGCCTAATGGCTTCTAATCTAGCTACAGGTGCAAAGGTTTCATCAAAATCAATACCTTCTCTTGATTATATCCTTTAGCAACCAATCTAGCTTTGTTTCTAATTACAATGCCATTTTCATCTAGTTTATTTCTATAAATCCATTTTGATCCTATTACTGAATGGTTTTTAGGTCTTTCAACTAAGGTCCAAACATTATTTCTTGTAAATTGATTTAGTTCTTCTTGCATAGCTAACATCCAATTATTATCTTTTTCAGCTTCTTCTATAGTTTTAGGTTCAATTTGTGATACAAATGCAAGATGATTACTAATATTTCTCATGTATGATCTAGTCCTTATTCCTTGAGATGGATCGCCTATAATCAATTCCTTAGGATGACTATGAGCATATCTCCAGTCTCTTGGAAGATCTACATCATTATGATCAATATTGACATCATCGTCCTTATGTGAATCATCATCTTTAGCTCTTGTTCATGATCAGAAGATACTTCAATATTAAGTTTTTCAAGATCTTTTTCAATTATGTTTGTATCTTCCTCATCATCAATCTTTTCAGATCCAGTTGCTAAAGATTCATCAAAAACTACATGAATGGATTCTTCAACTACTAAGGTTTTCTTGTTAAAGATTCTATATGCCTTACTAGTTGTTGAATAACCTAGAAAAATTCCTTCATCAGATTTAGCATCAAATTTTCCTAAGTTGTTTTTACCATTATTATGAATGAAACATTTACATCCAAATGCATGAAAGTATTTTATATTTGGTTTTCTTTCATTCCATAATTCATAAGGTGTTTTCTTTAATATTGGTCTTATTAAAGCTCTGTTTAAGATGTAACATGCTGTGTTAATTGCTTCCGCCCAAAAATACTTTGGTAAGTTGCTTTCACATAGCATGGTACGGGCCATGTCTTCTAGAGTCCTATTTTTTCTTTCAACTACACCATTTTGTTGTGGAGTCCTAGGGGCTGAAAAATTATGATTAATTCCATTTTCAGTGCAGAAATTTTCAAATAGGTGATTTTCAAATTCTGTTCCATGATCACTTCTTAGAGATACTATAGTAGTGTTTTTCTCATTTGTGACTTTCTTAAAAATTTCAGGAAAATCGAGAAAGTCTCATCTTTGTGAGCTAAAAACATTACCCAAGTATATCTAGAATAATCATCTACAATCACTAGACCATATTTCTTTCCTCCTAGACTTGTGGTTCTAGTTGGTCCAAAAGATCCATGTGAAGTAGCTCTAGCCCTAGAAGTTGAAACAATGTTTTTAGATTTAAAAGAACTTCTAGTTTGTTTTCCAAATTGACATGCATCACATATTTTATTATTTTCAAAATCTAATTTAGGTAATCCTTTAACTAAATCCATTTTAATTAGTTTTGAAATAAGGTGTGTGCTTGCATGACCTAATCTACGATGCCACAACCAACTAATTTCATTTATGTTAGCATTGTCAGCAATTAAGCAATGATCACTCAAAGATAATTTTTCTAAGTCAACTAAGTAAACATTGCCATGTCTATAACCAGTAAATACAATGCTATCATCAATAGAATTAGTTACAGTGCATATAGAAGATTTAAATGAAACATTAAAATTTTTATCACATAATTGACTTATGCTAATTAGATTATGCTTCAAACCATTAACATAAAGTACATTATCAATAACTATAGATGGAGTTATGCGAACTTTACCAAGGCCCATAATTTGACCTTTACCGTTGTCGCCAAACGTCACAACTCCACCTTTCTTTTCCTCCAGGGTGATGAATTCATCTTTGTCACCCGTCATATGTCTTGAGCAGCCACTATCAAGGTACCACTTTTTCTTTGATCTTTTGGCTACAAGACATTCCTGCAATATCATCAAACTTTATGCTTAGGTACCCAAGCTTTCTTGGGTCCTTCATGGTTAGCAGCAATAAAAATTGTTCCTTTCGGAACCCATATTTTCTTAGCTTTAATATTTAACTTGTTGTTGTTTAACGTTTTGCATTCAAAGGATTTGTGACCTTTTTCATTACATTTAAAACAAGTTATATTACTTTGGTTGGCTTTTAAAAATATTCTTTAGAGATTTCTGTTTTCTTAATGTGTTATATCCTAAACCAGCTTTGTCAAAAACAGCTTTTTGACTATCTAGGATCATGTTAAGTTTAGTTGAACTTAAAGTGAATTTCTCAACAATGTCTTTATATTTTTTAACATCTTTCTTAAGAGAGTCAATTTCTTTAGCTTGCTGTTCTTTATCTAAAGCTAAAGTTTCTATTTGATCTTTTAAATCTTTAGTTGAGTTTTTAGTTTCAGATTTTAATAAATCTTTTTCTTGATTAAGATTATCTCTTTCTTTCCTAAGTTCTTCTTTTTCATTAGTTAAGTTCTTAACTTCTAAAGCTAATTCATTTTTACTTTTAGCTAAACTAATATTGTCATTTTTCAAAAACTTATACTTTTTCTTTAAGGATTTAAAATCAATCATAAGTTCATTGAAAGCCTCAAACATTTCATCAAATGTAAAATCATCATTTGAGTTTTCAGAACTTACCTCATTGTCGTTGTCGTCGTCGTTGGCCATGAAACAAATATTGGCAACTTCCTTTTGCTCATCTTCTTCCGACGAGGAAGATTCTTCAGACCATGTTGCCATATAAGCTTTCTTCTTTTTCTTGTAGGCCTTTTTCAGTAAAGGACAGTCATACTTGAAGTGCCCTGGCTTTTTGCACTCATAACATACTAAGGGCTCTTTTTCTTTTTCTTTCTCCTTGTCCTTTTTCTTATCCTTTTTCTTCCTTCTTGCTCCAAATTTCTTTTTATGAAGGGCCTTTTTCTCATAAACCTTCTGAATTTTTGGCCAAGAGAGCAGTTTCCTCATCATCTTCATCATTACTTTCACTGCTGCTCTCTTCCATTTCTGCAGTCTTGAGGGCAAGAGTTTTCCTTCTTTTTGTTTCCTCCTCAACATGCTGCTTCATTGTTAACTCGTGGGTCATTAAGGATCCTAGAAGCTCCTCTAAAGGTAGTGCATTGAGGTCCTTTGCTTCTTGGATGGCAGTGACTTTTGCTTCCCACGATCTTGGTAGTGACCTAAGAATTTTACGCACAAGATCAGCATTAGAATAAATTCTACCAAGACTTTTCAAACCATTCACAATATCAGTAAATCTAGTGAACATGCATGTGATGGTTTCAGTTTGTTCCATTGTAAACAATTCATATTTATGAACCAAAATATTTATTTTTGATTCCTTTACTTGGTTTGTTCCTTCATGAGTAATTTCCAACCTATCCCAAATTTCTTTTGCGGAATTACAAGTTGAGATTCGGTTGAATTCATTTGAATCCAAGGAACAATACAAAATATTAATGGCTTAGCATTTAGTTGTGCCATTCTCCTATCATTATCATTCCAATCCCTTTCGGGTTTAGGAACAATAGTGCCATCAATAAGGTGTGTGGGTGTACTAGGTCCATTAATTATAACACCCCAAAGCTCATAATCAGAAGCTTGAATGAATATCCTCATTCTAGCTTTCCAATAAGAATAGTTTGAGCCATTAAAAAGTGGAGGTCTATTCGTAGAATGACCTTCAGCAAAACTTGACCAATTTGTGTTGCCATATGGATCTTTAGCCCTTGATCGTGAGATCAAATTCTAAATGAGCACTTGCTCTGATACCAATTGTTGGCCCAGATGGCAACCCAAGAGGGGGGGGGGTGAATTGGGTTCTTAAAAATTTAAGACTTTTTAACTTTAATTGATTAGTTAGCAAGATGTGCAAGTGAGATTAACTAATAAGCAATGAACAAGCAAATAAAGAGAGATAGAGATAGAGAAAATTAGGCACGGCAAACACAAGGCAATTTTATAGTGGTTCGGCGCAACCAGCACCTACGTCCACTCCCAAGATTCACTTGGGTCCACACTATAATCTCTCTAGATTACAGCCGAGTTGTTTTCCAAGCTCACAACTCAAACTTGTTGTTTTACCGGGTGCACAACGAACCCAGCTGGTTTTAACTCGGGCTTACCAGCACAAAACCCTACACGTTGTTTTTTCTAGGGCTCACAACTAACCCAACACAAGCACTCCGGCTTGTAACGAGGTATACCAACCTCCACTAATTCAATCCACTGATTGAATCAGCAAACAAATAATAAAGATAGTGTTTGAACAATAAGTGCTCCCCTTGAGCAAATATACAAATTAAGTACAAAATATTAAAAGGTTAGAAAAGCCTGATAATTTTGCAGATGGTAGATGCTTGGGCTTTCTCCCTTCTTCTCTTCAACTCCTCTAGAAGTGTTGAATCACGCCTCAGCTAGATTCTTGACCGTTGAAGACTTTGGAGTTGAGATGAAGCTTTTCCTCTTTTGAAAATCCGCAGATTTGACCTTTGAAACGCACTTGGATTTTCTTCTGGCTTTTGTGGAATGATGAGAAGGAGTAGACGAATCTTTCACTTGGATTTCACTCCTTTTGAAACACTCCTCTTTGAGCTAAAAGATTTTTCCAATATGCTCTGTTTTTCCCTCTTTTCAAATGATATTCTTTTCTCTCTTTTTGATTTTCTCTGGGTTGTTTTGATTTGAAAAGAACTCCTCTATTTATAGAATCTGCAAAAATATATCCGTTAGAGACAGGAAAAATAGCCGTTATTCAAAAATCTTACCGTTGGGGCTGATGTGTCATCGTTAAAAATCGCGCCCAGAATTCGCGGAGTCGACTCGAGCTCTGAGGGAGTCGGCTCGAGGTCGATTACCAAAAATAGAAACATTTTAACCATTGAGGGGTCGACTCGCGAAAACATAAGTGTCGGCTCCTGAAAGTCGGGAGTCGACTCGAGGAAATGGGGAGTCGACTCGAGAAGTGCTCAAAAAACATGGGTTCTGTTGTTTGAGCGGAGTCGGCTCGCACAGACAGGAGTCGGCTCGCAAGAATTCAGGGGTCGACTCTTGAAAACCAAGGGTCGACTCGAGAAACTCAGGCAAATTGGGGAGTCGACTCGGAAACCCTTGAGTCGGCTCGGGACCGATACAAAAATCAGAAAAATGTTCTGATTGACTTTAAAACTTGTCCCAATTAAATTTAAAATATAAATTTGACTTGAATACATTAAATATGACGTTTAACATGGATTCAAGACATGTTTCAAGAATTCATCGATTGAAATATAATGTAAATTCCTTTTGAATTCTTTTGAGCATACAACTTGAAACTTCTTTTTCTAACGATTCAAAACTCATTTGATATAACCATTGAAAGTTCATTCCTTTCAATTTGAATAAGCTCAAGGTTTTTGATAAATAAACACATTGTTTTCTTTAAGATACTCATGGCTTTTGGAAATCATCAAAATCAATAAAGTTGGGGCAATTATGTTTCAATAATTTCTCAACACCACTTACCATGCACAGGGTTCAGTTTCTTCTGAGAATTGAGAAACCAGAGTGCTTCATTATCAGAGTAAAGGACAAACTCCTGTGGTAAAAGGTAATGCCTCCAATACCTTAAAGCCTGAACTACCGCATAAAGTTCCTTATCATAGGTGGAGTATTTTAATTTAACCTCATTCAGCTTTTCACTAAAAAAGGCTACATGATGATTCTCTAAGCTCAAAACTCCACCAATACCTACTCCAGAGGCATCACAAGCCACCTCAAAAACCTTAAAAAAATCATGTAGTCTTAAGATAAGTGCTTGTGTCATTCTCTTCTTAATATCAGCAACTTTGGTCCATTCAAAATGGTCCTTCCTAATGCAATCCATGATTGGTGTAACTATGGTGCTAAACCCTCGAATGAATCTTTTATAAAAGTAGCTAGGCCATGAAAACTTCATACTTCATGAACACTATTTGGCACATCCCACTCTATAATTGATTTAATCTTCTCGGGGTCAGCAAAAACTCCATCAGGTGTGACAATGAAACCTAGGAAGATGACTCTATTAGTGAGAAAATCATACTTTTTCAAGTTTGCGTAGAGACTATTCTTCCTAAGAGCTAAACAAACTTGCTTAAAATGGTCTAAATGATCCTCCTGGGTCCTGCTATATATAAGAATGTCGTCGAAGTAAACTACGACAAACTTTCCTATAAATAACCGTAAGACTTGGTTCATGATTCTTATAAAGGTGCTAGGAGCATTGGACAGTCCAAAAGGCATCACTACCTATTCATAAAGACCCTCCTTAGTCTTAAATGCAGTCTTTCACTCATCCCCAGGTCTAATCCTAACTTGATGATAGCCACTCTTAAGGTCAATCTTTGAAAATATTATTGCACCGGCCATCATATCTAATATGTCATCTAAACGGGGTATAGGAAACCTATACTTAGTTGTGATCTTATTAATGGCACGACTGTCTACAAATCCTCTAAGTGCCATCTTTCTTAGGGGTCAATAATGCGGGTACAACGCATGGACTCAAACTTTTCCTAATGAATCCCTTTTGGAGTTCTCCAAATTATTTTGTAACTCAGCATGCTCACTAGGGTTCATCCTATAATGTGGTAGATTCGGTAATGTAGCACCAGAGACTAAATCTATGGCATGTTGGATATCCCCAAGTGGTGGAAGGTGATCAGGTAAATCTTCAGGGAAGACATCTTGAAACTCCCTTAAAATTTCTTTTACTTTATGGAGTTGGTTCTAGATTTTCTGGGTTGATAGGATTCAAATGGATGAACCTTCATTAATTTTCTTTTCTAAGTCTTTATCATTCATCAAATGCAACCCCTATTTCTTTTCCTTCAAGTTACTAGACCCTCTCTTAATGTTGTCCTTGGGTGGAAAAGAGTTTATAACTATCTTCTTTCTATTAAAATCAAAGGAACAAGAATTAGATCGATCGAATAAAGTAGTATCACGATCATATAACCAAGGTCTGACAAGAATAATACTACTAACCCCCATTGGAAGTATGTCACACCAAACTTTCTCTAAGTACGACTGGAATTACACCTGAACTTGACATCTAAACTTGACTGGTATCGAAATAAAATCTATCCAAGGAAACCTTATAAGGGTTGGGATGAAAGGAAGTGGGTAATCCTAAACTCTTACAGTATTAGTTGAAATTGCATTGATACAACTTTCACTATCTATAATGATTTTGCACGCTTTCTTTCCTATTTTGATAAAAATTTGTAGGATGTTAGTCCTATGCCAGTCTTTCTACTCTTTGATCCGGATCAAGATACATCTAACAACTCCTAAAAATACAGACGAGTCTAAAACTTCTTCATCTCCATCATACTTATCAGCTAAATTTAGTTATGCTTCATAAATCTCTTCCTCAAAATTTTAAATTGATTCATCCACTTCCTTTTCTACTTCTTCTATATGCAAGGCTCTAGTAGGATATTGACTCACATAATGACCTACCTTATGACATTTGAAACAGTGTATGTTTTGAGTATTACTCCTTTGGATTTCTGGACTCTTTCCTTTATCAATCTTTCAGACTAAAGGAGTATTGGATATGAGTCGGCTAAAGTGGGTCTAGCTTGGATTAGGCCTTTGGCTTGGGGTACTTATCTTATTGGGTTCAGACCGACGAACAAATGGTACTCTTTGGAATCTTTCGAAGTCCCTAACTACCTGGTATGCTTGTTCTAAGTCATGGACTTCTCTAAAGAATAGTTCTCTCTGGATCTTTTCCCTTAAACCGGCTCTAAATCTGGATAGGGTTATAGCTTCTGATTCAACAATACTATATCGCATAACATATTCATCAAACTTAGTAATGTATTCCAACACAGGCCTATTTCCTTGACTTAGCTGTTGCCATTGGTCCAGTAACCTTTGCTTATAGGAAATAGGTAGGTACTTCTTCCTAAGCTTGATTTTCATGGTTCTTCAAGTACCTATTAGCATGTCTCCTCTTTGCCTGTACAGTTGCTCAACATTTTTTAGTATAACTTAGCTTGTCGGATTAGCCTAAGCTTGGCAAATTTGAATTTTTTGTCCTCTGACATTTTATACCATTCGAAATATTGGTCCATATCTTCCTCCCAATCTATGTACACCTTTGGGTCTAGGTCCCATCAAAAGTGGGTGCATTAAGTCGGATACTCCTAAGGACTCTTTCATCTTGATCAATGTAGTCATGATGAGGTCTTCTTTTGTGGGGTTCAACAATAGGTTCAAGACATTGGACTCTAGGATTTAGAGGTGTCATTCTGGGTGATTGAGGCTCAGCAGGAGTCATATGGGATTCTTCTAAGGAATCAATCTTTCTTGCATCTGATCAAACCTAGTGTTCAATTGATTATATTGCTCAGTCATAGTCCTCATTAAAGTTTCTAGATTTGGGTCCATGGCTACACTGGGTTGACCTGAATTGTGCTGGTATGAGGTTCCTGATCTAATTGTCATACAATGCAAATGGACTCGTTCTAGGGTGTGCTAGATCTAGAAGCCCAAACCAGATGTTTAGTCAAGGTGACAATCTAGACTGTAGTAACTTTGCATCTGGCCAGATAAGTGTAAGGTTGGTGGAGGTCCCTCGTTGCTTGCCTAAGACACCAATTAAAATCAGGTAAGCAGACCAACCCACTTTCTTTGGGCTATTATCCCTGAACCACTTGCCTTAGATACCAAATGCACAAGCACACATAGAAAAGATGTCTACACTAACTTGACACTGGTTCGAACCCGACCTTGTGGGTGTCCCTAGCTCACTAGAGCAAATTAGATTACTACTTTTTTTTAGTTAGAGGCTTGGGTTTGTACATGAAGGATTATGATTTTTGGGCTAAGGAAAGGTGATGAAATTCTTTCCTTATCTTGTGATGGGAGTGCCCTTAAGATAGCTTATGCAAATGATGGCATGCAACAAAGCAATGTCACTACACTAATTAAGAATGTAACTTCAAACAAGTTATAACTAACTTAACTAAACAAGAATTCAAAATTTAAATTTTAAATTTAAATTTCAAATTTGAATTACACATTTCAAATTTTAGAATTTAAAATTTAAATTTTAAATTTTAAATTCTAAATTTTTTTAGAGGAAAACTTAAATTTAAAATGTGGCTAAAATTTAGGTGTCTAATGTGCTAGAAAGAAAACTTTCATGCAATCATGCAATCACTTGGCACATACATGCAACATTCATCAAGCAAGCATTAGCACATTAAACCTTTAATAAAAGATCTCATATCTGGTCATAGCTCATTATTCCCATAGATGAACAATATATCTTTTTGGATTTTGAAAAGTATACCCCACTCAGGAGGCATGAAACCTAGAATTAAAGTTATGAAAACTTATGTAAATGTTAAGAGAAACCTCAGATCTGAGACCTATTAAAAAAGTTTTTCAGATCTGGTTTGAATTGGCATGACTTAATTTTAGAGTCTAATATGAGCTAAGATTCACAAGAGTAGGAAAGAACTCCATGAATCCATCCTTAAATGAATAAAATTTTAGCCCTATGTTCTATATACAGAAATTATAGAAAATAACAAAAAATGCAGAAAATAGAAAAATATGCCCTAACCTACCATACTCTGATACCAATTTGATGAGTGATAAAATGGAATGATGTAATCTAGAAGAAGATAGTAATAACTAAATGAAAAATAAAGTGAAGCTAGGCTACATTTCATGTAAAAGAGCATAAATTTTCATGAAGAAATTTGCATGTTAAACTTGACTTGGATAAGAATCCTTCAAAATAGTAAAGAGAAAGGATATTTGTGGCTAAGAAACCGCATATGCTAGTGCTTAGTTACTCTAATATTTTAGATCGAAAAATATTGAAAGAGGGGTACCCGGCCATTAATCTATTAGAGATTGAAAGGATTACACTCAAGGATGAAGTTCTTGGATGACAAGAAGATTCCTCTAGTTGCAGGACTTCTTGTATCTATTTCTTATTACGGAAGACCTTCTTCTTTGGAATTTGAAAAATCCCGGGGATCCTACACAAACCAAATTTAGAGTTAAGAACACAAAAAAAGGTATGAAATATTGAAGTTGATGAAGCTTGGCATAGCTCTTCTTTGTGGAGTCTTCTTGCACCTTGAAAGATGGGATGGGATGGTATAATAGAATGGAGAATGGCTAATGGATCTTGGCGTGGAGATCTTTCTTAAAATAGCTAAGGGCCTCTCATCCACTCCCTCTCGGAGGACATTTGCTAACACAAATGAAAGAAAATAAACTCAACTTTCATTCCTCATTAATTATCTTTACAAGAGAACTTGGAGTAGTATTTATAATCTTTTTGAAAATTCAAATTACATGAAGCTTTTCATGAAAAGTTGCAACCTAAGCTAGCTGAAACAACTTATAACTAAGCTTAAGAAAAGAAGAGAAAGTGGTCGGCTCCTTTGAATTTGAATTCCCCTTGGTGATGTGGCATACGGTGATGTGGCTTGATGAGGTGAGAGGTTGACATGGCACCCAACAATGCTTGCTAAAGTGGCATCCACCTTAGATTGATTTATTGGAGTGGTTAAATATACCAAATCTTCAAGCTTACTTGCTTAACCTAATTACATACCTCTCTTGGATCCAACTATTAAACTCACTAAATACAAGATCAATTTGACCCTAATTGGACTCAAAAACCCCAATTGAAATAAACCAACCTTAATTATATGACTCAAATTCAATTAAAGAAGTAAAATTATTAATCTATTTACAGAACACATTAAAGAATTAAAGCCATACTGAATTAGATCGAAACCTCTTTCAAACTTTGATGTCTGCACCAAGGTCCATTTGGATGGAAAAGTGCTATCCGGATCCGACGTACACCGCTCCTAAGCCGAAAAACGGATTTCAGCAACAATAGGTTGGGTTGATGTTTTTGGCAGAGCAAGTAAGTTATTCATTACCACTTTTGATAATGCGAGCTCTCCGTGCAATTACTAGGTCGTTTGTTCATACGCAAGAACAGGTTGGCAATAGGATGGTTTGAGATGGACGGTTGTATCTGTATTGTTGAGGAAGGCAGGCGATGGCGTCGTAGACCTCCACCCTCCGAGTCATCTTCAATTTTTCATATGATTGAGCAATCAGTTGCCTCGCATTGCTTCACATGCAAATTTACAACCTGAAGTTGCCCAACCGATGGACCAGTAGAAACAGTTTCATGTGCTAGTTTTCTTTATGTGCAAGCAAGCAGAGAGCCTGAACTATTCAGAGTTGGAGTGAACTAGAGTAATTGATGTCTGGCTGGACTTCAATGTTTAGTTCTATTGACCAGTCACTTGACACCTGACCCATACTATCAATTTTCTTTTTTTTTTTCTTTTTTCTATCCTTATCATTGAATAATAATAGCTTGCACATTTATTTTATTGCATGCAATAAGAAGATAATTAACTAAATGTAATATAAAAATAAGTGTGTGCAGTGAGAAGATAAGTGTGTCTGTGCGCATAATTATTGTTTCATGGTACACACCATATACAGTAAGGATTAGAATTAAAATAAAAAAAAGGAACAATGGACTGTAACATGACTGGTTAAAAAGGATTAAATATTAAAGTTTGGTTCACTAAAAAGTCAGCTATCAATATTTGTATCCAAAATAAAGGGAAGATGTCCCTATGCAAATAGGATATGGTTGACCAAAACTCTTTTCACTTTGATTTTTATTTGAAGTTCGATGTGATTAGCTTATTTTTCCTCAATCAAAAGTTTATTTGTTATATAAATCTATGTGACAATTATGATTTATGTGATTGATACAAGAAGAGCATTTGGTGGACTATGATTGGGATAAACATCCCTTTCTATTTTCCTTTTTAAAATTTATCATTGGAAAATTATTTTTACTTACATGTGATCGATGCAATGTAATATGAATTACGTGAGCAACTTTTCAAGCTCAAACGTGCGTCTGTCCCTTTTTTTCACTCTATAATATTCTACTCTAGCCGTTACCATCAACATGTGAGACAAGTTAATTATCTTTAACAAGGAATCAAATTTACCAAAGCCTGGATCGTACGCTTTTTGTTTTTGCCTGGCCACTTCATTTAAAGCAAGGGATAGTAATATATATCAAATGGCAACCCGAGGTCCAATCTTCTCAATTGAAGGTCCTCTCTTTAGCACTATACCTCAATTGCAAATTAGACTTGTCCACTATTTTGGGGTAACAAAAGTAGTCCTCCACCATTACCTAAAATCCCACTAAAACTTGACGAGCCCTTGATACAACCATCCACAGTCACTAGCAGGCTAACTACCAGCTAACACCTGCCAAAGCCAGCGGATTTAAATATATGCAATATGACACGAGTTCAATTCTCAACAGCTCTTAATAGTTATCAGCTGATCTCCAACAGTTGTACTAAATAAGTTCTTTAGTTGGAATGGCCCAAATCCTTTACCTGATTAGCTTCTAGTCTCAATAGAATAATAGAAATCATATAGCTATATATCATGTAAAGCTTCGATAGCGAGATCAAATGCCGAGGAGGGGAATGGACCTGATAAACTTCAATAAAGAGTTGAATCCCATGGAATGCTTCGATAACCCAGAAATCCCCATGTAGGCCAGACTGCTATTTCCCTTTATATCTGAAATTTTGACTGTTACCTAATTCTGTCCTGGAGCGACGAATGAAATAATGGTTGTTATTAGAAGAAATAACGGGCCATATGAGGAAGATAGCATTATTCTTTGATCATGTTTTTATTTGCTCTTTTTATTCCAGGCCAGTAAATAAGTCCCATATGTGTGCACGCGCTTGTATCACTGTTTGCCCATATTACTGTTTATCTTTCTTTTTCTTTTTCTTTTTTTAAAGCTAGTAAATAAGCCTGTGAGTGCACTTGTGTGCATACATGTGTGGATAACATAGATAAATAATGAAAATTACAAGATGATATTTAAAAGCCTATTATGTGCATGTACGTACATAAACATATTAGAAGACTCAAAAACCATAATAATTAATGGACACTGTAATTTTATAATGATTATTATATTAAGCCTTGTAATACATACATATCTACATATATGTGTGTATATATTCTTATTTATATATAATATAAATAGATTATAACTTTTATGTACATTATGACAGTTGTAACGGCATTGCAATTTGTTTTGCAGCCATCTAATTAAGGGCAGTGCTTTTCAAAATAATATATATGTATATATCAATTATTAACTAATTTCTTTTTTATGTGTACTGTTAATGTTGTTTTGTCCACTTTTAAAAGTCAATACATATCATAGGAGACATGCATGTATATGCTACTTGTAAATGAATAGCAATTATTCATTGCATGTCCCAGTTTCAGTTTCCAGGATTTCAACCATCTCTCACATTTGTTTATATCTACATACAAAATATGCCAAGAAATTACATTTAGTTAAATATTGGTCTAGTTATTTGTGCTGATATTTTATCATTAAATAATAATCAAGAAATTATCGGTAATATATATAGGTGGATTAGAATCGAGCCCACTGGATTTCAGCTCAGATATGATTGATCTTGAGTGGATAATGGGGCCTCACATATTTACCACCTCTAACTATTTATATATAAAAAATCATATAATTTGAAAGCATCTAACCTATTTAGCAATTTTTTTCACCATTTGATATGTAATTTAAGAGCCTCCAAATCATAAAATATTTAGAAGTAGCTAATCAAAAAATAAATTAACAATCACATCCAGTCACTTTTATCATCGATGTGAAATGGGGTTTGAGTTCAAATCCTATTGGATCCTAGTCCACCTTACTACTCTCCAGCCAGATATAACTAATTAAGAGAGTTTAAACCATCATTTTATTTTGATACACAGTGATTATGAAAACATAAAATAATAGTCAAGGGGATCTTAAAAAAAGAAAGAAAATTAATTAATATATTACTGTCACGTTTATGTCAGCTGATCATATCATGCATACAGGTCCATTTTACAAATAGTAGAAAAATTAAAATAAGATTTTATATAGAGAGAAGGAGAGGAGGATAGAGTACTTGACTATATTTAAACATAATCAAACCTAAATCTGGTTATCTCTTGTATCATTGAATCTATGTAATCTATGAATTCCATAGATGAAAAAAATAAGAAAAATAAGGTGAATTTAGAATTCATGTAGATTCAAGGATGATGAGAGAGAGAGGGGAAATCCTGCCCCAGTTAGCATGGCTTTGTGGAAAAGCTGAAAGAATCCATCCAAACTAAATATTGAAGTAGAAATGTTTGCATGCATGCAAGCATGAAGACATGCATGGCTAACACACGGAAACAAGTGCACAAGATGACAAAAAATGGTCGTATAAATTTTTCCTTTTTTTCAGAAACCAGAAACTGGCAATCCTGGCCGGTTTCGGATGGAAACTATTTTGCACACAGTTTATATCCTAACCACCAACGAAGTGTTGAATAATTAAACTATGAATTGCAAAGTTCACAAAATCAATACCATATTGTTTTATGAAAAGCAGATGTCGACAGAGCAGTAACAGCTTTCAGGAAAGAAGAAGCAACTAGGGGAAAAGGCTGGCGGTGTACTGGGTGACAAGAGCAACACAAACGATTGAAGCCAGCATCCCAAAGAACTGCGGCCTCTTTTCGTGCCGCTGTTCCCTCATGCAATTGGGTAATATGAAAACGATGCCTTCAGAGGTTGATGAAGAGCATGCGATAAAAAAATAAAAGCTTATATTACATCGAAAGAGATGATATAAATAGAGAGAGAGAGAGAGAGAGAGAGAGAGAGGTGGGGGACCAGCTTTAGCTTTGGCTACTCCAAGTCCCGATGGGGGGGGGAAAAGAGAAACGGAGAGCAGGCCACAGAGTTTTTTTTTTTTTCCTCTCTTGCTACTTAATTCCTAGGGTTACGGTTCTTTTATGGCTTTCTTCTATTTTCTTTGAGGTATTAATTAATATTACATGGGGTGGAGGAGGGGAGGATAAGGAGCGATGGCGCGCGAAGGGTCGGGCGGGGGTGGAGTTAGTGTATAAAGAAAGGGCGAGGTTGAAGTTGGAATCCTTGAATCCATCCAATCCGGGGTTCTGGGCAGTAAATTAAGAACATATCGCTTGATGGATGCCGAGTTCCCCATTTGATCAATTAATGGACATATGCTCTTTTTCGATCTGGAGGCCGGGACGGTTAAGGGTTTCTCTTTTGGATTGAAGTGTGGAGAAAAGGGTAGCAACAGCACCATCCTCTCCCTACCTAACAAGTACTGTAACGCATTGGATGTTGCACCAAGCTTACCAATCCAGTACTCCTTGCTCTTTGTAATTTAGTACTACGTTATCATTTTACTACTACATGCAATACCGGCTCAAAGAAGCCCAAAATGGGCATGCATGGATAAATGCATGAATGCATAATTACACTTGAACACTTGCAATCGCATCTGATCTGACTATTCTTTATGAGAAAGTCATTCTCTGCTGTCTCATTTAAATGGGTGAAAATTTAAATCATTTTAACCATGCATCAAAAGTTACATGATTTTCTTGAGGAGAAAATCACCAATCTACAAAAACAAACTTGACAATAATAATCAGACAGAAGTTGCCACAGTTAAATTATGAAACTTAAGGTGCAAGAAGAAATTCCTTAATGATAACCAGCATGGCTATGGTTCCTGTTGCATCCCTTCTTGTTTGAGAGGAGGGATCCATGCATGTTTGAAACCTGGGAGGTGTTCCCTGAAATGTCTGGCATAAGTAATTCATCCTCTCTATGAATTCGATTATTATTCTTCTCTTTTGTCCAGTCTCTAAAAAATCAGACAAAGAACAAGAAAACCTTTAGCTACGAACTTTCATAATCCAAGTTTCATGATTAACGAACCTCCATATATATAAATTGTCTCTCTTTCTTAGACTCGTGTCTCTTACATCCACAGACCGTGTCATACCTGCTTGAAGTGTATGCATAACATAGCATATTACTCACGATGTATCTGCAAGGAATAATATATAATACTAATATTGTCCATAAAAAATGAAAGCAGTATTCTTCATAAAGATATAAAGAAGAGCAATAGCCAAGACATTGTCTTGTGGCATGTCTGGGTGTAACAGAGACAGATAGAGCACAGTCGTTTTCCAGTCTGATCCTTGCTCTTTACCGGTAATAATATCAACAAAACGCCGAAATAAGAATGAGACATGACATTGCGAATTAGTTTTCAGCAATGATCTTTAACTTACTTTCCCTTCTTCCCTTGCTTGTTTTCATGGCATATATGCCTTTTAAAATAGAACTACAAAAAATGAAAAAGTGGACATAAATAATGAATCAAATATGACAAAGACGAGACACAAATTATATGGCCAATGTCACCTCCTAATACGTTCAAACGTTTTCTTTGGCAGTGAAAAGAAAAGTGTAGGTTAAAGTAGCTCATGACATCGAATGTTACAATAGCCTGTTTCGATCCGTTAGCCTTTTTACAGCAGTGCTTCAACTCAAATCAATATTGATCGAAATTCCTACTAGACATAATCTATATCTTTCATCTCAA
>UESW01002070.1:241798-291712 GCA_900491605.1 Calamus simplicifolius | reverse complement strand
AGTAGTAGCCACCATCTGCCAGACATACACAGCCAACAATAACGAGACGACACCCGTGCTTTAAAGATCCTGAACAAATTCGGACGAAAGGTCGCCCGAGAGAGAACAGATTAAAGAGTGCAGTCGAGAAGAAGGCAAAAAGATCAAGGAAAAATCAGGCCAAGGAAAGAGCTGCTTCAAGTAGCAGGCAGACTTGTTTGCAGTCTATTAATACTGAAGAGGACCTGGAGATAATTGTTCCGCCGTCAGAAACTTTAATGGATGAATTTGATGCTTATGTATTGAGTCAACTTACACAAGATCATATATAAAACACGAGTGTCGTAACTTTTGAATTATGGTTGCTTGGTCGTAAATGAAATGCTCGCGAACGACTCCGAGGAAATTAGCGCGACGACACCCTTGCTCATGGCAAACGACACCCTAGTCTTGCTCGGCGACACCCGAATGACGGAAACATACGAGACATCCTAGTTCTGGCAAACGACACCCAAGCCTTGCGCGGCGACACCCGAAGGACGGAAACATACGAGACATCCTAGTTCTGGCAAACGACACCCAAGCCTTGCGCGGCGACACCCGAATGACGGAAACATACGAGACATCCTAGTTCTGGCAAACGACACCAAGCCTTGCGCGGCGACCCGAAGGACGGAAACATACGAGACATCCTAAACGCAAACGACAAGCCTTGCGCGGCGACACCCGAAAACGGAAACATACGAGACATCCTAGTTCTGGCAAACGACACCCTAGCCTTGCGCGGCGACACCCGAAGACGGAAACATACGAGAGACGATCCTAGTTCTGGCAAACGACACCCTAGCCTTGCGCGGCGACACCCGAAAGACGGAAACATACGAGACATCCTAGTTCTGGCTCAAACGACACCCTAGGCGACACCACGGAAACATACGAGACATCCTAGTTCTGGCAAACGACACCCAAGCCTTGCGCGGCGACACCCGAAGACGGAAACATACGAGACATCCCAGACGATCCTTTCTGGCAAACGACACCCTAGTCTTGCGCGGCGACACCCGAAACGGAAACATACGAGACATCCTAGTTCTTCTGGCAAACGACACCCTAGCGGCGACACCCGAAAGACGGAAACATACGAGACATCCTAGTTCTGCAACGAAAGAACGACACCCTTGAGCGGCGACACCCGAATACGGAAACATACGAAACGACTCCGAAGAAATTGCTGGCAAACGACACCCTAGTCTTGCGCGGCGACACCCGAAACGGAAACATACGAGACATCCCAGCTCGCGAACGACTCCGAAGAAAACGACACCCTAGCTCATGGAAAACGACACCCTAGTCTTGCGCGGCGACACCCGAAAGACGGAAACATACGACACATTCCAGGACGCGCGACCCGACAATTTAAGAGCGACGACACCCCAGCTCATGGCAAACGACACCCTAGTTCTTGTCAAACGACACCCTAGTTCTTGTCAAACTACACCAGAAAGGCGGAATCATACGAAGGCAAACATATGAATACAACGAGGACACTCCTGCTCGCAATGATAAAATTTTTAACATTTGCATTAAATATTAATCAGTGTTAATATGAATAAATTACATACAATTTTCATTCAAAGACGAATACTTTTATACAAAAATTAAGAACATGTTTCGACAATGTCGCTAATCTTTTTGTTCAGGCCCTCTCTCAATATCGTTGCAGCTAAGTGTCGCCGGTAATCTCTGACTTCCTCATCCATGAAATCCAGCTTCATATCAGGATTGTCTCGTCGAGCAAGACATTCCATGTATCTCAGACAGTACAGGCCGCAATCCAGCGATCCGCTCGGTTGGCTTGGGCAATCCGAAATATCTTCCATCGGCCACTCCATCACTTCCTTCTTATCGCAGTAGATATGGAATATGTGGCCTAGAATTGTATGCCATTTCCTTGCATTGGCCTTGTACTTCGGGTTGCGTTTCATTGAATTCAGGTGCATGAACACCTTCCTTTCCATGTCGACAGCAACCAAATGCCAGTGCGAGTTATCAGAGTTTACAATGGTGAAAAGAAACCGGAACTGGGCCTTATCTTCGTCCGATACATTATCAAATATCGCAGCCCCAGATGATCCAGCAAGTTCATGAGCAGGTGATGAGGAAGTCAGACATAGAGCAGGTACGAAAACTGATGCAACTATGCACTTATGATATCGGTCAGGATGCTCTGCCCAGTTTCGCATCAGAAACTCCTGCCCGCAATCGATTATCTGCCAATAAAAGTAAAACGATTAATATAATTCTAAAATCAACAACTTGAACATGTTCCTTGATATACTTACATCATCTATTATCATCTCGTTGTTAATGAGATCCTGAAGATTTTTTCTGCTTGCAACTCCATTAAACATATTTGTGTAGACGATCTCGTCGGGTTGTTGTCGCTCGCTCAAAAAATTTTGAATAATTATTTGGTCATCTTCGACCGTTGTGTTGGGCTTTGACATGCCCACTGTCTTCACCGACTTTTTAGGTCGGGTTGTCTCATAACATTCGCCGACAGCCGTGGAAGCCTTACGCTTCCTCGGATGTTTTTTAATCCTCCTAACAAGCGACGGCACTCCAATTATTTCTAAGTCCATATTGTCATCCTTTGGCGCAGGGGTGCCAAGTTTATTATCGGATATGGACTCTTCTTTATTTTCATTCCCCTGCTCTGTTTTATCAGCCAATGAATCCCCCTCCAATATGTTCTCCCCTGATTTTGCATTCCCTGTCTGAATTGGAAACTCGGATGAATGGTCCTCCTCCATCTTCTTCTCCTCAATATTTACGTTATCAGGCTCGCGGAGGACCAACTCCAAGGAATGCACCTTCTCTGTTTTCTCGTCCCCCTTGTCCTCCTCGGTTATTGCATAACTTTCCTTTCTGAGAAGTGAATTGAGGAGGCTCTCAGCAATGGACAGCCTGTGCCTGACATCTTCGAGTTGATCCTTAACACACTCAATTCATTCCTCAACTCGGCGCATCCTGCGCAGCTATCCATTGGTTGAGGGGCGCAGGTATCTGTTTGTTGAGGGGGGGACGGTTTTAACTGCTGAGGGAGAAGCCATCGCTCTTCTGGCAATGGTTCAATAGCTCCCTCCATCTGCAACACAAGATGATAACAAATTAATATTAACTGAACATATTGACGCATTAAGTTGAAAAAATGGTCACAGCAATGGAGCAATGGAGTAGATTACCAAGTCCTGAG
Source organism: Calamus simplicifolius (assembly GCA_900491605.1). Classification (NCBI taxonomy): domain Eukaryota; kingdom Viridiplantae; phylum Streptophyta; class Magnoliopsida; order Arecales; family Arecaceae; genus Calamus; species Calamus simplicifolius. The sequence continues at coordinate 288,477 of UESW01002070.1, read as the reverse complement.
GCTGCAAGTCGGCAACCCGAACCGATTGGTTCTTCGTTTGGTGGTCATACCACTTCAACAGCCGGGGCCGTTTATCAGGGTATGCTGGCTCTCGCATTGATGTATGCTCGAGGAACCACGCCTGAAATTATATTTTTTTGGATATTAAATAAAGTAATATTACGAAAAAATTTTGTCTCAACACTAATAATTTGTCTCAATAAATCTTACCACCAGTGCTGCCGAGCATCCGAACAAGGTAGGCTGCCTCCTAATCTTTTTTGCATTCTTTGAGTGCACCGGCTCCTCGGAACGCAAGCAAGCAGCTATTTCTGGGAGAGCCAGAACAATCAATTCCTTCAGTGCCGAAGCCCAGTCGATGCTACTCAGTTGACTTAAGTCATCCAAGTGCTGGATGAGATACCGTGGACATCTCTGATTAGACTTTGGAGCCAAAAACATGGCCAACATGTATGCGATCCAAAGTCGGACGGTGTCCTCGACATCCTCCTGTACTTTAGATGGTCGGAGTTGAAATATCAACTTCTCCAAACCTGATTGGCGAAGATCTAAACCCTGGCCAAACCGTCTGAACAACCTTCCGTTGAACATTTGGCTGGACGTGTCGATCTTCTTCCCATGACATGGAAGACCCAAAATGAGTGCGACTTCTTCGGCACTGAATATAACTGGCTTTCCGCAAACATGAACTCGTCGCCACCATTGTGACATCTTATGATGTCTGCTAGCAGTCGCCCGTCGACTGTGAACGTCTGCATGTCGACGAAGGCACCAAATGGGGTCCTTCGAATCAGTCTTGTATGGCGTCTAGAGAACCCCATCCTCCAAACCTTCTGAACATATACTGCCGGCCTGCAGCTATTCTTAAACAGCTGGGAAGCCTTCACTGGGGGGACTGGAACAATTTTATTGTCAACGAAAACAGGGGGTAAGACAGAAGACATACATGTCATTAAATTTTAAGATAGAATATCGTAATATTTAATATAGTGATAAACATACCTGAAGGAGCCGCATCCTCAGTCGAACGAAGAACCAGGTCCTTGCATTGTTCCGCCATTTTCTCTGTCTGCTTCTTCTTTGTTCGCGGTCTTCGTGCACAAACGAAAGCGCTCATCTCCATGAATGAAGAATTCGGAAGAATGAACTATGGAACAAGTTTAGGAGGGAAAAAGAGACCAGTGGCTTCTCGAGCAAGAGAAGAAGGATGGCTTCTTGAGCAAAAGGATGGCTTCTCGAGCAACAGACGATTGAGGGGTTTTTCTAGGGTTTATGCCGACCTAAGAGAAATACGAAAGGACACCCGGATCGCCACGATCACATCAATGAGACCCGCGAACCCATAGGAACCGCCCACGTTTACAAACTTTTCTCGGAAATATGCCATGGCTCAGTTACTAGGGTGTCGTCGAATGAGTACTACGCTGACGTCAAATTCCCGCCTTTTCAAGCATGGGTGTCGTCTCGTTAGAGCTAGGGTGTCGTGAGATCTCAACTGGGGTGTCGCGAATGATTTTCTGCCGAATTCAATTAGGGTGTCGCCGGGTTCTCTCTATGTGGACATTATAAGACGGGTGTCGTCGCCCTAAGCTAGGGTGTCGTGGGATTTCAACTGGGGTGTCGCGAAGGATTTCTGCCGAATTCGAACTAGGGTGTCGCTGGGATTATCTCCGTGGTCTCTTTAAAGCACGGGTGTCGTCTCGTTAGAGCTAGGGTGTCGTGAGATCTCAACTGGGGTGTCGCGAATGATTTTCTGCCGAATTCAATTGGGGTGTCGCCGGGTTCTCTCTATGTGGACATTCATAAGACGGGTGTCGTCGCCCTAGAGCTAGGGTGTCGTGAGATCTCAACTGGGGTGTCGCGAATGATTTTCTGCCGAATTCAATTGGGGTGTCGCTCTATGGTATGTTTCCGTCCTTCGGGTGTCGCCGCGCAAGGCTTGGGTGTCGTTTGCCAGAACTAGGATGTCTCGTATGTTTCCGTCCTTCGGGTGTCGCCGCGCAAGGCTTGGGTGTCGTTTGCCAGAACTAGGATGTCTCGTATGTTTCCGTCCTTCGGGTGTCGCCGCGCAAGGCTTGGGTGTCGTTTGCAGAACTAGGATGTCTCGTATGTTTCCGTCCTTCGGGTGTCGCCGCGCAAGGCTTGGGTGTCGTTTGCCAGAACTAGGATGTCTCGTATGTTTCCGTCCTTCGGGTGTCGCCGCGCAAGGCTTGGGTGTCGTTTGCCAGAACTAGGATGTCTCGTATGTTTCCGTCCTTCGGGTGTCGCCGCGCAAGGCTTGGTGTCGTTTGCCAGAACTAGGATGTCTCGTATGTTTCCGTCTTCGGGTGTCGCCGCGCAAGGCTTGGGTGTCGTTTGCCAGAACTAGGATGTCTCGTATGTTTCCGTCCTTCGGGTGTCGCCGCGCAAGGCTTGGTGTCGTTTGCCAGAACTAGGATGTCTCGTATGTTTCCGTCTTCGGGTGTCGCCGCGCAAGGCTTGGGTGTCGTTTGCCAGAACTAGGATGTCTCGTATGTTTCCGTCCTTCGGGTGTCGCCGCGCAAGCTTGGGTGTCGTTTGCCAGAACTAGGATGTCTCGTATGTTTCCGTCCTTCGGGTGTCGCCGCGCAAGGCTTGGTGTCGTTTGCCAGAACTAGGATGTCTCGTATGTTTCCGTCCTTCGGGTGTCGCCGCGCAAGGCTTGGGTGTCGTTTGCCAGAACTAGGATGTCTCGTATGTTTCCGTCCTTCGGGTGTCGCCGCGCAAGGCTTGGGTGTCGTTTGCCAGAACTAGGATGTCTCGTATGTTTCCGTCCTTCGGGTGTCGCCGCGCAAGGCTTGGGTGTCGTTTGCCAGAACTAGGATGTCTCGTATGTTTCCGTTCTTCGGGTGTCGCCGCGCAAGGCTTGGGTGTCGTTTGCCAGAACTAGGATGTCTCGTATGTTTCCGTCCTTCGGGTGTCGCCGCGCAAGGCTTGGGTGTCGTTTGCCAGAACTAGGATGTCTCGTATGTTTCCGTCCTTCGGGTGTCGCCGCGCAAGGCTTGGGTGTCGTTTGCCAGAACTAGGATGTCTCGTATGTTTCCGTCCTTCGGGTGTCGCCGCGCAAGGCTTGGGTGTCGTTTGCCAGAACTAGGATGTCTCGTATGTTTCCGTCCTTCGGGTGTCGCCGCGCAAGGCTTGGGTGTCGTTTGCCAGAACTAGGATGTCTCGTATGTTTCCGTCCTTCGGGTGTCGCCGCGCAAGGCTTGGGTGTCGTTTGCCAGAACTAGGATGTCTCGTATGTTTCCGTCCTTCGGGTGTCGCCGCGCAAGGCTTGGGTGTCGTTTGCCAGAACTAGGATGTCTCGTATGTTTCCGTCCTTCGGGTGTCGCCGCGCAAGGCTTGGTGTCGTTTGCCAGAACTAGGATGTCTCGTATGTTTCCGTCCTTCGGGTGTCGCCGCGCAAGGCTTGGGTGTCGTTTGCCAGAACTAGGATGTCTCGTATGTTTCCGCTTCGGGTGTCGCCGCGCAAGGCTTGGGTGTCGTTTGCAGAACTAGGATGTCTCGTATGTTTCCGTCCTTCGGGTGTCGCCGCGCAAGGCTTGGGTGTCGTTTGCCAGAACTAGGATGTCTCGTATGTTTCCGTCCTTCGGGTGTCGCCGCGCAAGGCTTGGGTGTCGTTTGCCAGAACTAGGATGTCTCGTATGTTTCCGTCCTTCGGGTGTCGCCCGCAAGGCTTGGGTGTCGTTTGCCAGAACTAGGATGTCTCGTATGTTTCCGTCCTTCGGGTGTCGCCGCGCAAGGCTTGGGTGTCGTTTGCCAGAACTAGGATGTCTCGTTCGCGAGCATTTCATTTACGACCAAGCAACCATAATTCAAAAGTTACGACACTCGTGTTTTATATATGATCTTGTGTAAGTTGACTCAATACATAAGCATCAAATTCATCCATTAAAGTTTCTGACGGCGGAACAATTATCTCCAGGTCCTCTTCAGTATTAATAGACTGCAAACAAGTCTGCCTGCTACTTGAAGCAGCTCTTTCCTTGGCCTGATTTTTCCTTGATCTTTTTGCCTTCTTCTCGACTGCACTCTTTAATCTGTTCTCTCTCGGGCGACCTTTCGTCCTAATTTGTTCAGGATCTTGAATTACCAGCTCTGAACGTGGTTTAGCTGCGCAGTTGGCATCCACGGCAGTTTTGAATAGAGGCGGTAGACCATCCATCACTACATTAAATGCATCTTCAGACATGGAGGCTATCTCTGCGAGCTTCGTCATCCGATGAGACAGCAAACTATATCTACAATCATAAACAGAATATTAACGATAACAAATATTAAGACATTTCAATTAAAAAATTGTCACTGCGTACCGTGAGTTTCGTGTGCTTTTATCATAACCCTCAGTATTGCAGTCGAATTCGTCGAATTGGTATTTCATGTCCTTGCACCATCTCTTCAAGAAGTATTTATCTGGTAAACGAAATACGTCATTTTGATGAAGAACCAACAGGGCATGCCTACACTGGTACCCCTTGAACTGAAAGGATCGGCACTGGCATTGGACATCCTCAATATTTCTATCGTATGACACGATATAATCTTTGATCATCTCCTTGCCAATTCCATCGACTTCAATCCTTTCATACGACTTGACGGAATATACACGTGTTGCCAGCTTCGTTGATCAATTTTGTATTTGATGCAGCCATTTCAAGGATCTCATTCTGGAATTTTTTGAAAATGCTCCGTGTATACCTTCCTGCAGCTTGTCTCTCAAAAGGTGATGATGTCTTTAGGAAAGCTATCGTTTGCAAAGTCCTATTATCTTCCTCATTTTCGGCCTCGTATCGTTTTTCCAAGGCATCTTCGTACTTACTTATAAACTCCGTTAGTGTTGTCTTCGAATTTATAAACCCATCGAAGAAGTGATTAATGCCCTCGCTCCTTTGTGAAGATGACATCCCTGTTAAACATTTTGTCAACCAAAAATTAAAAAAAAAAAAGCGTTTAAATGAATCATGAACCAAAGCCACCATTGACATACAAACCTGCGAAGAATGTATCCTTGAGGTAAACTGGGACCCATTTTTCCCGACATTCGTATAGGACATTGAACCAATCTATAGACTTGCATTCTTTATATTTCTCCATAACATGTGCCCACCTTTCCTCGAATGAATTTATGGTCAATGAATCATATATTGCCTCATCGAAATCAACCATAAACTTGGGATTTGCCGTGCAAATGTGGCCAATCTTTTCCGGTATCTTCTTCAATATATGCCAAAGACAAAATCGATGTCGGGTATTAGGAAAAACTTCTTTGACAGCAGCCTCGATTGCCTTATCTTGATCAGTAATCATGGCAATAGGTGCTTGACCACCATTTGCATCCAGCCAAGTCTTAAAAACCCATTTATATGTCTCAGTACTCTCATCAGACAACAATGCGCATCCAAGCAAGGTTGACTGTCCATGATGGTTCACCCCAACAAATGGACAAAAAGGCATTTGATATCTGTTTGTCAAGTAAGTTGAGTCAAAGCTTAGAACATCACCGAAGTATGTGCATGCCAATCTTGACCTTGGATGAATCCAGAAGACAGACCTCAGATGACCATTATCATTGAGGTCTAAGGAGTAGAAGAAATTGGGATTTTGAGTTGCATTTCGGCAAAATGAATTACCATCGACTGAGCATCTCCTTCTTTCAGCTTAGACTGACGTTCGCGACTAATGAAGTTACGAGCATCCTTCTCGGTGAAATCCAATTGTCCTCTGCCCCCTTTTCTCCTTGCTATGGCAGAGTATATCTGAGTCGTCGGAACATTCACGGCATGTAAATTGCTGATCTCTGCCTTCTCTGGTGTGCTGATCCTCCTATGCGACCGTAGATAACCAGCTGATGTTATGGAGAGCCCATGGTTATGTTCTAGAGAAACCTCATCCAAAATCCACTTACCACTTGTAGCATTCAGTCTTGCTTTTATGGATGCCATACAACCAACTTTCCCAGTATCCCTATGATTCATACTCTTCTCTGATTTTCTGGATTTTCCTTGCCTCCAACACGCCAGGTGCTTGAAGCAAAGTTGTTTTTTGTTGTTGGCCCTGCTACACACTGTTGTGATTCCAAAGCCAACTCGTTTCGCGTATCCATTGTAGAACGTATATACATCATCGGCTGAATTGAATTCCATCCCAGTTTGAGGAACTACAATATCATCCACTGCATTTGGAACGACGGGTGAAGCTGCACGGCCGGGAGTGTTATCTTCTTCTTTCCGATCTACATTTTCAGCATCAACTGTGAAAATATAGGCACGCATTCATGAACAGCTACTCCTACGCGACAACCAAGTTACTAAAATTTAATGCGACGACATTATTGAAAGCTCACGACACCCCTAGCTTAATGCGACACCACTGTTGAAAGCTCACGACACCCCTAGCTTAATGCGACGACACCCGTGCTTAGAACTGACCACGGCGAGAAAGCCCGCGACAACCAAGTTACTAAAATTTAATTTTATTTATAAAAAAAAAATTACATTAGCCCTCACTGGGGCTTGTCTCCTTCGGTCGCTGCGTCTCGATCTGGCGATGGAGGGACGCTACTTTCCCCTCCAGGTGGCTATTGGCCCGACGCAGGACCTCTATCTCTTTTGTTGAAACATCCTGGTATTCCTCGAGCGCCAGCCTGAGTCGCTCGCTGATTGCGTGCGACTCAGCATAAACCACCGCGTCGATGGTGACGGTTGGCGTCGGCTGCCATGGCTGCCAGTAGATCTCACCTCGCCTCTGGAAGCCATCTTGTGGTCAGTTCAAGCTGGAAAGGTGAGTAACGATGGCATTCCCCCATCCTTATTTAAGGTTCCCCTGGCGGGTGTTTCGATTGCCATGCGCCACCATCTCAGTGGTTGTTCACAGGAATCGAATCGGTGCGCCACCACGCCCCGCCCTCCACGTTGAGTTTCGAGGGATGGGGAACAGAACAGTTTCGGGAAGCAAACAGTCGTAAGTTTAACGTCGTCCCAAGAGAAAATTCACGACACCCAAGGATGATTTGGATTTCGGCCGAAACTCCTTCGCGACACCCCACTTGAAAGCTCACGACACCCTCGGATCAATGCTTCGACACCCGTGCTGAGAACTGAACACGGAGAGAATCCCCGAGACATCCCAGGGATGAGTTGGATTTCGGCCGAAACTCCTTTGCGACACCCATGTTGAAAGCTCACGACACCCTAGCTTTAAGGCGACGACACCCGTGCGTCGAACTGATCACAGAGAGAACCCCCGATACACCCCTTCTCGAATTCGGCCGAAACTCGCGGGGGTTCTCTCTGTGATCAGTTCGACGCACGGGTGTCGTCGCCTTAAAGCTAGGGTGTCGTGAGCTTTCAACATGGGTGTCGCGAAGGAGTTTTGGCCGAAATCCAAATTATCCTTGGGTGTCGTGAATTTTCTCTTGGGACGACGTTAAACTTCCGATGGTTTGCTTCCCGAACCTCTGTTCTGTTCCCCATCCCTCGAAACTCAACGTGGAGGGGGGGGCGTGGTGGCGCACCGATTCGATTCCTGTGAACAACCACTGAGATGGTGGCGTGTGGCAATCGAAACACCCGCCAGGGGAACCTTAAATAAGGATGGGGGAATGCCATCGTTACTCACCTTTCCAGCTTGAACTGACCACAAGATGGCTTCCAGAGGCGAGGTGAGATCTACTGGCAGCCATGGCAGGCGACCCCCAACCGTCACCATCGACGCGGTGGTTTATGCTGAGTCGCTCGCAAGCAGCGAGCGACTCATCAAGGCGGCCGAGAAATACCTGGCCGTTACAACAAAAGAGACAGAGGTCCTGCGTCGGGCCAATAGCCACCTGGAGGGGAAAGTAGCGTCCCTCCAGCATCACATCGCCGACGCAGCGACTGAAGGAGATAAGCCCCAGTAAGGGCTAATGTATTTTTTTTTTTATAAATAAAATTAAATTTTAGTAACTTGGTTGTCGCGGGCCTTCTCGCCGCCGTGATCAGTTGGGTGTCGTCAATTTTCAACTGGGGTGTCGTCGCCCTAAAGCTAGGGTGTCGTGGGATTTCATCTGGGGTGTCGCGAAGGATTTACGGCCGACTTCGAACTAGGGTGTCGCGGGGATTATCTCCGTGGTCTCTTGTTCAATCACGGGTATCGTCTCGTTAGAGCTAGGGTGTCGTGAGATTTCAACAGAGGTATCGCGATTGATTTTCTGCCGAATTCAATTAGGGTATCGCCGGGTTCTCTTTATGTGCACATTTATGAGACGGGTGTCGTCGCCCTAGAGCTAGGGTGTCGTGGGATTTCAACTAGGGTGTCGCGAAGGATTAACGGCAGAATTCGAAGTAGGGTGTCGCCGGGTTCTCTCTAGGTGGTCATTTATAAGACGGGTGTCGTCGCCCCAGAGCTAGGGTGTCGTGCGATTTCAACTGGGGTGTCGCGATTGATTTTCTGCCGAATTCAATTAGGGTGTCACCGAGTTCTCTCTATGTGGTCATGTTAAAGAACGGGTGTCATCTCGTTAGAGCTAGGGTGTCGTCGGATTTCAACTGGGGTGTCGCAATTGATTTTCTGCCAAATTCAATTAGGGTGTCACCGAGTTCTCTCTATGTGGTCATGTTAAAGAACGGGTGTTGTCTCCCTAGAGCTAGGGTGTCGTGGGATTTAAACTAAGGTGTCGCGAAGGATTAACGGCAGAATTCGAAGTAGGGTGTCGCCGGGTTCTCTCTATGTGGGGTCATTTATAAAACGGGTGTCGTCGCCCCAGAGCTAGGGTGTCGTGAGATTTCAAATGGCGTGTCGCGATTGAATTTCTGCCGAATTCAATTAGGGTGTCGCCGGGTTCTCTCTATGTGGTCATTTATAAGCACGGGTGTCGTCTCGTTAGAGCTAGGGTGTCGTGAGATTTCAACTGGGGTGTCGCGATTGATTTTCTGCCAAATTCCATTAGAGTGTCGCCGGGTTCTCTCTATGTGGTCATTTTAATACGGGTGTCGTCGCCCTAGAGCTAGGGTGTCGTGGGATTTCAACTAGGGTGTCGCGAAGGATTAACGACAGAATTCGAAGTAGGGTGTCGCCGGGTTCTCTCTAGGTGGTCATTTATAAGACGGGTGTCGTCGCCCCAGAGCTAGGGTGTCGTGGGATTTCAACTGGGGTGTCGCGATTGATTTTCTGCCAAATTCAATTAGGGTGTCGCCGAGTTCTCTCTATGTGGTCATGTTAAAGAACGGGTGTCGTCTCGTTAGAGCTAGGGTGTCGTGCGATTTCAACTGGGGTGTCGCGATTGATTTTCTGCCAAATTCAATTAGGGTGTCGTCGAGTTCTCTTTATGTGGTCATGTTAAAGAACGGGTGTCGTCTCGTTAGAGCTAGGGTGTCATGGGATTTCAACTACGGTGTCGCGAAGGATTAACGGCAGAATTCGAAGTAAGGTGTCGCCGGGTTCTCTCTATGTGCACATTTATGAGACGGGTGTCGTCGCCCTGAAGCTAGGGTGTCGTGGGATTTCGTCTGGGGTGTCGCGAAGGACTTACGGCCGACTTCGAACTAGGGTGTCGCGGGGATTCCTTACCATCCGGACTCTCAGAGCGAGAGGGGGGGGCGAAAGAAAGAGAGTTATTCTAGCACAGATGAAATTCAGTTGAGTACGAACATACGCCCTCGACGTTCGCTTCTCTCTCTGAGGTTTTGGCAAGGAAAATCTCATTGGATTAACTTTTATATTTGAAGCCTCCAGTAGACTCCAGTAGCCAGGTTTTTCAACCTCTAAGCTGAAATATTTTCTGTCGACCGGACTTTCAAAGCTGAAATATTTACAAAACAGTTATGACTCTCAGAGTGTCATAACTATTTCGTTCTAAGGTAGTTACCCGCGCATTAAACGCATTAACTAACTCTAACCAGAAAAAAACTGTTGATATAATAAAGAAGTGGGAAGAAAGAGTTTTTACTTTGTGCTGCGGCTGACATTTCCTCAAGAAGTTTTTTTACACAGACTCCTGACTCCAGTATCAAGGTTTTCCAGTCCAGTAGCTGAAGTATTTTCAGCCTCTAAGCTGGAAGAAACAGAGTTCTTCTTGCACAGATGACATAAAACATAAAATGGAGCGAAAGTGCATTTTCGTCCGCATGAAAATTTTAAAAAAAAGCGGACAGCATTAAATGTCCGTCACGTTCAGAACGTTACGTCAAAGCCCAGCCATACCGCCTGTCAGGTCATCCACGTCGGATCCATGTGGACCAATAGTGTACAAAGTGTTTTCCGCGCGTCAATTAGTGCATCATCCCGGTGCAGCAAGACTTTCCTAAGAAGATATTTAGAGAAATTTTGGGCCCATATGAGGCACTGCATCAGATGGGAAATGGTCCAGCTTACATGGCATCTGATATGCATGTGAAATGGAAGAATAGGCTAAATATACCTACCTTTAGTCATCAGTTTTTTGGTATTTTTATCAATTTTATTCCTTTAAAAAAAAAATTATTTCGGTTTGGGCTTTTTTTTTTTAAGATTAAAACCGATAAAATTGAATCAGATTGATTTCCTTCTACCCTTCTAATCCACTTATTTAGATAGCTAGATTAGCTAGATTTTAGGCTTAAAGTTTAAACAATAGGTCCATAACTTGGTTGCTTCTCCCTCCCTTTAGGTTTTTCGGCTTAAACCCCAAATAAAAAGTCTATTCCTTTTCTTTTTAGTTTTTTTTTTTTTTTTTTTTTTACTTAAAACACCACCTATAAAGAAAGAAACCAATAGAACTTAATGAGAACAATTTGGTTTGGTCAGTTTGGTTTGTTTTAAAAAAAATGATTTAATTTAGTTACACATTTAAGAAATCTTAGCTTGATCAATTTTGCCTAATTTTGAACTGAATCAACTAAATACTATCATTATTATATTATAAAAATGTTATATTTCTAGCATATTATATAAAGCTAATTAAATTAATGAAATAGCTAATATATCATTTTGATCTAAATATTTACATTGTTACTTAAAACTTTCAATATTAAGTGATTTAGATTGTTACTTGAACTCTCAATATTTTATCGTGTAAGATAAGTGTTATCCATATACTCATTTTAAGATCACACATCTGCTATGCTATCAATTTTAATAGAATCTATCTTAACATCATTCTTATAAGGCTAAGCTATCATAATTGAAAGTTTGAGAATCAAAATTAAGTTTGAGCGAAAGTTTAAGGAACAATTTTCTTTCTTTCTTTTTTTTTTTTTTTTTTTTTTTTTTTTTTTTTTTTTTTTTTTTTTTTTTTTTTTTGCAATTCTCCAAAAGTGATATATTTGAGAAAAGGCTAAAAGTATCTTCGTCTAAAAGGTTGATAACTGGAATCTAAAATGAAGTATGCCTAACGCACGCGAGACGATGATAAGTTGCTGCTATTCTCATAGGGCCTGATTTTTTTAAGAAAAAAAAAAAAGAGTCAAGTCGTCAACCATAGAATTGAGGTTTGGTTTCTAAAAGCCAAGATGCCGGTCAACATGGCGAGTGATTGAAAATGCAAATGAACCAAAATTTTGATGACTAATATGGTTGAAAATTTTGAATAGAAAGAGGACTTTTAGAACCTTAACTCTTATTTTAAAACGAAGGTACCAAAAGCTAAACTAATGTAAATTCGATGTTAGCAACCATGCATAGGCATTAATTTTTGGAATTTAATACTTAAACTATGAAGTAAAAAAAATGATGGAAATTACTAAAAATATGTCTATATTCCATATTGTATTAGCTAGTATCTCATGATTTATATTGGTTTATATTATGTAACATGTTGTATCATATGTTTTTGATGCACATTTGTACCATGGAGAAGTAGAAGTATGACCCTATAAGTCAACATGAACGTTGCATGATAATTAGACGTGTTAAAATTCTAATATAAGCATAGTTTGATTATTAAACATAGATAATTCATTTAATAAATAGATTATATTAGATTAATATGATGCAACTTGTTTAAAAACTCATCTAACATAAATGAATACAACTTGCTTAACAACTCACTTAACACAAGTAGACACGATATATGTAATTTTAACCTATGGCCTTTTTTTTTGTTGTTGGATATAAAAGTATACAATTTCTAAGATAATGCCTAACCACATCAAAAATTTCAATGTGATATTAAATCATTTAAATCAAATAATTTAGGTTTTATCATTTAAGAAATCAATTATATAAACAGATAAAAATATAATCAACTTTAAATTAATTAAATCATAATCATGTCATTTTTTATTTGATAGATAAACAATTGACATGATATTATTATTTCATGTTATCATGTGTAAACATGATTATATGATATGAACGGACTTAAGATCCATTCAACCCTATTTATTTTATATTAAGTTTGAGTTATGTTTACATGTATCATGTTCAATTTTGCCACCTTTATTAAGAATGGTGCTAAATTTAAGGGCACATCTCCATGACATCCAAAATGCATGACCTGATTAGATAAACTTAGGCATAAACTTTAAAGTTCTTATCTCCTGGGACACCTAAAGTTCTTTTAACCAAGATTTAACGTAAAAAATCTTTCAACTTAAATAGAAAAATCACAAAAGTCAGATAAAAAAAACTTTCACTATTCAAATCAATATTAAAGTTAAAAATAACTTTTAGAAATACCATAAATCATCAAAAAAAAAAATTATTTACTCATCCAATATAGATAGATTTCCATATAAGAATGGAACAAAAACATCCAAATTAGGGCAAAAAAAAAAAAAAAACTACTTAGGAGAAACGAAACAAGTATCGAACTTTTGGATGTAAAGAACACTTCATAATTATTTTATAATATTTTATCTTGATGGGAGATTATATGACTTTTTAACTAAAGAAATAGCTTGACCGCAAAATATCTTTTATTTGCCTTCTTTCTGCTTCTTTTTTTTTTTTTCTTCACTTCTGTTTCTTTCATTCATTTTTTTTTTTTCAAAGAATTACTTCATTTTATTATTTTATTAAATCACGGACCGTTATGAAGTCAGGATCCAGCCCAAGCGTTTCAAGAGAAGCTCAACAAAGCATTAAAAAGTGATCAATAAAACCAGAGACAAATCTCAATGTTCCACCATATTTTCGTCATCTTCTATGCTACTTTACAATTCGAACTCCAGGATATATCTCAAACTCTTGATCACAACCCCAGTATCAAGATATTTACTAAGTGCTGAGAGCTGAATACTAGACTGTTCGACCTCAGCTTAGTTAACCATTAAGCTATCCTAAGCTTGAGCACGAGTTTTAGTCGGGCCGAGTCAAGCCAAACTTTAACCTTGTTTTTGAACCAAGCTATTTTATTATATGTCAAGCTCAAAAGAGTTGATAGCAAGCCAAGACGGTCCTCAAGAGCAGCTCCATCCATTTATACCCTTAGCTGTCGATTAAGCACAAATATTTTCAAAGATTTAGCAAGGGTACGTACCACAAAATCTTTGAGGAGCTGTGTTTAATAGTCCATTCTTTGTTGTTGTTGTTTTTGTTGGTAAAAGGGGCAACTGTTTTTCCGGGCATTTGCAGGCCTGAAGGTTGATCTCTGGGAAGTGTTTTCTAATGTTTAGAAGGGAACAATAAAAAGGGGAGAGAAAATATTTGTTTAACCAAACCATATAAGCAGCATCCATGCTCCAGCAAAGGTGCATTAATTTCCAGTCTTAGGGTCAAGGACTTGATCTCCTCTGACCCTCCTGCTTGGCATATCCCCTCGGTGATCAGATTGTTTGGTGCGGAGCTTGCCCGGCGGATATTATCGATGCCTCTTCTTCCTGGTCGTTCTTCTGATGTTAGACTCTGGCAGAGTTCCTGTCTCTCTAAGGCCCCGACTAGGGATCTGATGATGATGTTCAGACCTCACCTCAGTGCCTGGAAGATGCTGCGTGGATTTGGAAGCTTCCTACTATCCCCAGAGTTTAGTTATTTATCTGGAAACTTCTGTGGGGCTCTCTCCCTACCTGTGCTCTCCTATCTCGGAGGGGTCTCCCTATTCAGTCGATCTGCCCGTTATGCAGCTTAGAGGAGGAATCTATAGATCATGCTATTTTCATCTGCCCAAGAGCTAGACGGGTCTGGCTTATGATGAGTTATCCGTTCAGACAGAATGACTCGGGCTTCCTGTACTCTTCTTTCCTTCTGGACCTTCGGAGGTGCCCTCAACATAAGAAAGGTCTCTGGGCGGTCACTGCTTATTAGATTTGGCTAACTAGGAACCAATTTATTTTCTCTGATGACACTATCTCTCTTCATAAGATTGCTAGGAAGATCAGATTATTGGCGGCGGACTGTGCTCGTATTGGGTTTGATATCTCTGGCCACTGGGGATCCCCTGCTGCTTCGGCAGCGAACCGGCATACGGTTCTTATCTCTTGGGAGCCCCCCCCTCCAGGGTTTGTCAAAGTCAATTTTAACGGGAGTGTCCGTGGTAGAATTGCTGGGTCAGCGTTCATTATCCGAGGTCCTCATGGTGACCTTTTGGCGGCTGGAGGTTTTGGTTCTCTCGACTCCTCTGTCCCCATGACTGAACTTCGCGCGGCTTGGGCAGGTATTTCTTATGCTGCTCGGGTTCTTCATGCTCAGAGGATATGTATTGAGGGCGACTCCATGTCGGTCATTGCTTGGATTCAGACGCAGAATTGCCCTCCTGCTCTTTCTAATCTGATTTTGTTGGATATTTGGGCTATTCTGCGGGAGATTGATTTTGTCCAGACCCGTCATATATATCGCGAAGCCAACTCGGCGGCGGACTGGATTGCTGCTTCAGTGGCTCTGCTTTCTGGTCCATGGATATTGATGCCGGGTGACCCCTGCCCTGCTCCTTTGTAGCAAATTTTGTACTCTGATCTATCTGGGCTGACTCGCGCTAGATTAGTGTGATCGCCCGTTTGTTCCAAAAAAAAAAAAAAAGTTGCATTAATTTGGTAAAGGGTTAAAAAATAAAGGTAAAAAAGTTATATTTAAGGATTTAAAATAATTTTTTTTTTCAAGATGATTACACTCTGACATATGTTATGTTTTTGGCATTTACTTGTTAGAAAAAATTTTAATAATAATAAAAAAAAGGAAACTCCTGAAATGCTCGTGGACGTTCTTTCCATTGCGTGGACGTCCGTTACCTCAACGGATATTTATGTGAACGTTGATCAATATTTCAGAAATGGTCCAAATATTTATTTTATAAACTATTTTTGGCATAATTTGGAGCTAACGGCCATTAGGCCTTTAAGGCCATTATGAGTCGAGCCGTTAGAGCTTTTATGGGCCGAGCCGGCTTAGAAATTCAGATTAAGGAATCAAAGAATCAATCTAGAATAATTTGGAGTAGCCTATATGATTTGTTTTACCTCATTTTATTTTTATATATTTTATTGATCTTTTGGGCATCTGAAGGTAATCGTTGGGTTTGCACCTTCACACGATCGTGCTCGTAGTAAGAGGATCGGGTCGAGCCGGATCGTTGTAAACCTGCATGAAAGGGCGAAAATCTGATCCTTAAGGCAGTATCTAACACGCTTCGGTCCTGGTTTGATCCATCTTATCTTTTGGTTTTACTTTATTTGTATATTTAAATTTCTATATATGGGCCGAGCCTATAAATAGGTTTAGGAATTCAGATTAAGGAATCAAAGAATCAATCTAGAATAATTTGGAGTAGCCTATATGATTTGTTTTATCTTATTTTTTTATATATTTTATTGATCTTTTGGGCATCTGAAGGTAATCGTTGGGTTTGCACCTCCACACGATCGTGCTCGTAGTAAAAGGATCGGGTCGAGCCGGGTCGTTGTACCTTGGGACATATCGCCAACAACCTGCACGAATGGGCAAAAATCTGATCCTTAGAGCAGTGTCTAACACGCCTCGGTCCTGGTTTGATCCATCTTATCTTTTGGTTTTACTTTATTTATATATTTAAATTTCTATAACATATTTCTAGCAATTTTAAAAATTTTTTTTTTGTAAGATCAAAATATTTTCGAACATTACTTTCACAAGTGATCATTTAGAACAAAATTAATGTAAAGAAATGAATTTATTATTAATATTCTATTAATAATATTATTATAAAAGAAATGAAATAGGAGAATACGATGGGATAATTTAATATTTTATTAGTCTTAATATTTTAATCTTTTTCATTCCTAAATAATTTTTATTTTAATTTTATTAATCTATTCTTTTTTATTCTAAAAGATGTAAATATATTTCTAATGAGTTTTACATGTATGGTTGATATAGAACTCGATGGCATCAATCTTGCAGTAAGAAAGTGCATGCCACATCATCGGTAGAAAAAAATCTCGAGTATTTTATAAGATTCATCATGAAAAGAGACATTCTAAAGAAATGGCGATGAACATAGTCGACTAACATGTTGACTGGTTAAAAAGCAAACACAATCTTTCCTTTTATTATTTATTTTGGCGTAGAACACTGGTTGTAAGCTTTGGCAAAGTATATTTTAAGGAGGTCAAGTCTTGGGAAGTCTTGACGTAGAGCACAAGGTTGATGTTCGGCCACGCTAGCATATATATATATATATATATATATATATAGACCCGAGCCTGATGCTTTAATTCTCAGTAAACTTCTAGCCCATACATGCATTAAGGTTTACATATTTAATCTATGATCCAAGTGCTATAGAGTCAGCTTTATCTTATTATTAAACTCATTGGATGGCCATCTCCTCGCATTGCTTTGGCATTGCAATATGCTTGCAAAACTGCTCTAAGGAAACTAGTTGACACAATTTTTTATACGTATATTACTAGGTGGAGTAGAGAAGTTCAAACGTGCATGGTAGTCCAATCTCAGAAACTCGTGTATCTTTAAATTATATATATTCAAACATAACCTGCAACTTCGTAGCTGGTAGAAATTAATTCCAAGTTGGAGTCCTGGCAGGGGCAAGGTTTGTTTGCTTTGCTCCAAGTGACATCCCTTCTGACTCAAACTCTCCTTTCAGACTAGCAGAGGAGGAAAAATACTTGGCTCCAAGTGCATAATTAAAACCAAACCACATTATTCATTCCTAGTGGAGAAAGAAAAAAAAACAATCAAGGAGATTAGATGCATCATTTGGAGTCACCAGCTCAGGTTTGGTGTTGTTTATGCCTCTGCTCACGGCCAAGGATCCACCTAAGGGGGACAACAATTGAGCCAAGACGAGGATAAAAAGAAAATAATCCTTGTCCCCATCTCGTCTTCTTAAATAGAATCTTTTTAATCTTCATCCCTCCCTCGTAAAAAATAATAAATTTATTTTCACCCCATCTCTATTCTATTCCCATCCATGCTACTTAAAAAATTATAAAATTAAAATATAGCTAAAAACAATTCTCATATAGCATATTAATAAATTTAATATTTATTTCTTAAATTTATTACTCAAATAGTTTAAAATTTTAATTTAGTTAATTAGAACCAAATATCATTAAGAGAAATAATAATGGTGCTTAAATATGAAGTCAACGAAGAAGAATCAAGAAGGATGTGAATATATTTATTCTTATCTCGATCTACTAGTAAGGATAAAAATAGAAATATATTTATTCTTATCTTTATTAAGAATAAAAATAATCTTCATTCTCATCTTTATTTCTAAAAAAAATTAAGAATCTTTGTTTTAAATAGAACAGGATGAGATGAATTCCCACTTTATAGATTGAAGTTGCTATCCCTGGACCCAACAAGCCTTCCAATACCGACATGGCTATACCACTTTGGATAGGCTACTATTTTGTTATGCCCTTGTTGAATGACTTTTTTTTTTTTTTGTTCCGCTGCTAGGTTTCTATTGCCATTTTATGTTTAATCACTGGCATGCACATATTTATGGTGTTGTTTATGCCTCTGCTCAAGGCCAAGGATCCACCTAAGGGGACAACAATTGAGCCAAGACGAGGATAAAAAGAAAATAATCCTTGTCCCCATCTCGTCTTCATAAATAGAATCTTTTTAATCTTCATCCCTCCCTCGTGAAAAATAATAAATTTATTTTCACCCCATCTCTATTCTATTCCCATCCATGCCCTACTTAAAAAATTATAAAATTAATAATATAGTTAAAAACAATTCTCATATAGCATATTAATAAATTTAATATTTATTTCTTAAATTTATTATTCAAATAGTTTAAAATTTTAATTTAGTTAAGAACCAAATATCATTAAGAGAAATAATAATGGTGCTTAAATATGAAGTCAACGAAGCAGAATCAAGAAGGATGTGAATATATTTATTCTTATCTCGATCTGCTAGTAAGGATAAAAATAGAAATATATTTATTCTTATATTTATTAAGAATAAAAATAATCTTCATTCTCATCTTTATTTCTAAAAAAAATTAAGAATCTTTGTTTTAAATAGAACAGGATGAGATGAATTCCCACTTTATAGATTGAAGTTGCTATCCCTGGACCCAATAAGCCTTCCAATACCGACATGGCTATACCACTTTGGATAGGCTACTATTTTGTTATGCCCTTGTTGACTGACTTTTTTTTTTTTGTTCCGCTGCTAGGTTTCTATTGCCATTTTATGTTTAATCACTGCCATGCACATATTTATGGTGTTGTTTATGCCTCTGCTCACGGCCAAGGATCCACCTAAGGGGGACAACAATTGAGCCAAGACGAGGATAAAAAGAAAATAATCCTTGTCCCCATCTCGTCTTCATAAATAGAATCTTTTTAATCTTCATCCCTCCCTCGTGAAAAATAATAAATTTATTTTCACCCCATCTCTATTCTATTCCCATCCATGCCCTACTTAAAAATTATAAAATTAATAATATAGTTAAAAACAATTCTCATATAGCATATTAATAAATTTAATATTTATTTCTTAAATTTATTACTCAAATAGTTTAAAATTTTAATTTAGTTAAGAACCAAATATCATTAAGAGAAATAATAATGGTGCTTAAATATGAAGTCAACGAAGCAGAATTAAGAAGGATGTGAATATATTTATTCTTATCTCGATCTGCTAGTAAGGATAAAAATAGAAATATATTTATTCTTATCTTTATTAAGAATAAAAATAATCTTCATTCTCATCTTTATTTCTAAAAAAAATTAAGAATCTTTGTTTTAAATAGAACAGGATGAGATGAATTCCCACTTTATAGATTGAAGTTGCTATCCCTGGACCCAACAAGCCTTCCAATACCGACATGGCTATACCACTTTGGATAGGCTACTATTTTGTTATGCCCTTGTTGACTGACTTTTTTTTTTTTTTTTGTTCCGCTGCTAGGTTTCTATTGCCATTTTATGTTTAATCACTGGCATGCACATATTTATGGTGTTGTTTATGCCTCTGCTCACGGCCAAGGATCCACCTAAGGGGGACAACAATTGAGCCAAGACGAGGATAAAAAGAAAATAATCCTTGTCCCCATCTCGTCTTCATAAATAGAATCTTTTTAATCTTCATCCCTCCCTCGTGAAAAATAATAAATTTATTTTCACCCCATCTCTATTCTATTCCCATCCATGCCCTACTTAAAAAATTATAAAATTAATAATATAGTTAAAAACAATTCTCATATAGCATATTAATAAATTTAATATTTATTTCTTAAATTTATTACTCAAATAGTTTAAAATTTTAATTTAGTTAAGAACCAAATATCATTAAGAGAAATAATAATGGTGCTTAAATATGAAGTCAACGAAGCAGAATTAAGAAGGATGTGAATATATTTATTCTTATCTCGATCTGCTAGTAAGGATAAAAATAGAAATATATTTATTCTTATCTTTATTAAGAATAAAAATAATCTTCATTCTCATCTTTATTTCTAAAAAAAATTAAGAATCTTTGTTTTAAATAGAACAGGATGAGATGAATTCCCACTTTATAGATTGAAGTTGCTATCCCTGGACCCAACAAGCCTTCCAATACCGATATGGCTATACCACTTTGGATAGGCTACTATTTTGTTATGCCCTTGTTGACTGACTTTTTTTTGTTTTGTTCCGCTGCTAGGTTTCTATTGCCATTTTATGTTTAATCACTGGCATGCACATATTTATGGTGTTGTTTATGCCTCTGCTCACGGCCAAGGATCCACCTAAGGGGGACAACAATTGAGCCAAGACGAGGATAAAAAGAAAATAATCCTTGTCCCCATCTCGTCTTCATAAATAGAATCTTTTTAATCTTCATCCCTCCCTCGTGAAAAATAATAAATTATTTTCACCCCATCTCTATTCTATTCCCATCCATGCCCTACTTAAAAAATTATAAAATTAATAATATAGTTAAAAACAATTCTCATATAGCATATTAATAAATTTAATATTTATTTCTTAAATTTATTACTCAAATAGTTTAAAATTTTAATTTAGTTAAGAACCAAATATCATTAAGAGAAATAATAATGGTGCTTAAATATGAAGTCAACGAAGCAGAATCAAGAAGGATGTGAATATATTTATTCTTATCTCGATCTGCTAGTAAGGATAAAAATAGAAATATATTTATTCTTATCTTTATTAAGAATAAAATAATCTTCATTCTCATCTTTATTTCTAAAAAAAATTAAGAATCTTTGTTTTAAATAGAACAGGATGAGATGAATTCCCACTTTATAGATTGAAGTTGCTATCCCTGGACCCAACAAGCCTTCCAATACCGACATGGCTATACCACTTTGGATAGGCTACTATTTTGTTATGCCCTTGTTGACTGACTTTTTTTTTTTTTGTTCCGCTGCTAGGTTTCTATTGCCATTTTATGTTTAATCACTGGCATGCACATATTTATGGTGTTGTTTATGCCTCTGCTCACGGCAAGGATCCACCTAAGGGGGACAACAATTGAGCCAAGACGAGGAAAAGAAAATAATCCTTGTCCCCATCTCGTCTTCATAAATAGAATCTTTTTAATCTTCATCCCTCCCTCGTGAAAAATAATAAATTTATTTTCACCCCATCTCTATTCTATTCCCATCCATGCCCTACTTAAAATTATAAAATTAATAATATAGTTAAAAACAATTCTCATATAGCATATTAATAAATTTAATATTTATTTCTTAAATTTATTACTCAAATATTTTAAAATTTTAATTTAGTTAAGAACCAAATATCATTAAGAGAAATAATAATGGTGCTTAAATATGAAGTCAACGAAGCAGAATTAAGAAGGATGTGAATATATTTATTCTTATCTCGATCTGCTAGTAAGGATAAAAATAGAAATATATTTATTCTTATCTTTATTAAGAATAAAAATAATCTTCATTCTCATCTTTATTTCTAAAAAAAATTAAGAATCTTTGTTTTAAATAGAACAGGATGAGATGAATTCCCACTTTATAGATTGAAGTTGCTATCCCTGGACCCAAGAAGCCTTCCAATACCGACATGGCTATACCACTTTGGATAGGCTACTATTTTGTTATGCCCTTGTTGACTGACTTTTTTTTTTTTTGTTCCGCTGCTAGTTTCTATTGCCATTTTATGTTTAATAACTGGCATGCACATATTTATGGTGTTGTTTATGCCTCTGCTCACGGCCAAGGATCCACCTAAGGGGGACAACAATTGAGCCAAGACGAGGATAAAAAGAAAATAATCCTTGTCCCCATCTCGTCTTCATAAATAGAATCTTTTTAATCTTCATCCCTCCCTCATGAAAAATAATAAATTTATTTTCACCCCATCTCTATTCTATTCCCATCCATGCCCTACTTAAAAAATTATAAAATTAATAATATAGTTAAAAACAATTCTCATATAGCATATTAATAAATTTAATATTTATTTCTTAAATTTATTACTCAAATAGTTTAAAATTTTAATTTAGTTAAGAACCAAATATCATTAAGAGAAATAATAATGGTGCTTAAATATGAAGTCAACGAAGCAGAATCAAGAAGGATGTGAATATATTTATTCTTATCTCGATCTGCTAGTAAGGATAAAAATAGAAATATATTTATTCTTATCTTTATTAAGAATAAAAATAATCTTCATTCTCATCTTTATTTCTAAAAAAAATTAAGAATCTTTGTTTTAAATAGAACAGATGAGATGAATTCCCACTTTATAGATTGAAGTTGCTATCCCTGGACCCAACAAGCCTTCCAATACCGACATGGCTATACCACTTTGGATAGGCTACTATTTTGTTATGCCCTTGTTGACTGACTTTTTTTTTTTTTGTTCCGCTGCTAGGTTTCTATTGCCATTTTATGTTTAATCACTGGCATGCACATATTTATGGTGTTGTTTATGCCTCTGCTCACGGCCAAGGATCCACCTAAGGGGGACAACAATTGAGCCAAGACGAGGATAAAAAGAAAATAATCCTTGTCCCCATCTCGTCTTCATAAATAGAATCTTTTTAATCTTCATCCCTCCCTCGTGAAAAATAATAAATTTATTTTCACCCCATCTCTATTCTATTCCCATCCATGCCCTACTTAAAAAATTATAAAATTAATAATATAGTTAAAAACAATTCTCATATAGCATATTAATAAATTTAATATTTATTTCTTAAATTTATTACTCAAATAGTTTAAAATTTTAATTTAGTTAAGAACCAAATATCATTAAGAGAAATAATAATGGTGCTTAAATATGAAGTCAACGAAGCAGAATTAAGAAGGATGTGAATATATTTATTCTTATCTCGATCTGCTAGCAAGGATAAAAATAGAAATATATTTATTCTTATCTTTATTAAGAATAAAAATAATCTTCATTCTCATCTTTATTTCTAAAAAAAATTAAGAATCTTTGTTTTAAATAGAACAGGATGAGATGAATTCCCACTTTATAGATTGAAGTTGCTATCCCTGGACCCAACAAGCCTTCCAATACCGACATGGCTATACCACTTTGGATAGGCTACTATTTTGTTATGCCCTTGTTGACTGACTTTTTTTTTTTTTTTGTTCCGCTGCTAGGTTTCTATTGCCATTTTATGTTTAATCACTGGCATGCACATATTTATGGTGTTGTTTATGCCTCTGCTCACGGCCAAGGATCCACCTAAGGGGGACAACAATTGAGCCAAGACGAGGATAAAAAGAAAATAATCCTTGTCCCCATCTCGTCTTCATAAATAGAATCTTTTTAATCTTCATCCCTCCCTCGTGAAAAATAATAAATTTATTTTCACCCCATCTCTATTCTATTCCCATCCATGCCCTACTTAAAAAATTATAAAATTAATAATATAGTTAAAAACAATTCTCATATAGCATATTAATAAATTTAATATTTATTTCTTAAATTTATTACTCAAATAGTTTAAAATTTTAATTTAGTTAAGAACCAAATATCATTAAGAGAAATAATAATGGTGCTTAAATATGAAGTCAACGAAGTAGAATTAAGAAGGATGTGAATATATTTATTCTTATCTCGATCTGCTAGTAAGGATAAAAATAGAAATATATTTATTCTTATCTTTATTAAGAATAAAAATAATCTTCATTCTCATCTTTATTTCTAAAAAAAATTAAGAATCTTTGTTTTAAATAGAACAGGATGAGATGAATTCCCACTTTATAGATTGAAGTTGCTATCCCTGGACCCAACAAGACTTCCAATACCGACATGGCTATACCACTTTGGATAGGCTACTATTTTGTTATGCCCTTGTTGACTGACTTTTTTTTGTTTTTTCCGCTGCTAGGTTTCTATTGCCATTTTATGTTTAATCACGGCCAAGGATCCACCTAAGGGGGACAACAATTGAGCCAAGACGAGGATAAAAAGAAAATAATCCTTGTCCCCATCTCGTCTTCATAAATAGAATCTTTTTAATCTTCATCCCTCCCTCGTGAAAAATAATAAATTTATTTTCACCCCATCTCTATTCTATTCCCATCCATGCCCTACTTAAAAAATTATAAAATAATAATATAGTTAAAAACAATTCTCATATAGCATATTAATAAATTTAATATTTATTTCTTAAATTTATTACTCAAATAGTTTAAAATTTTAATTTAGTTAAGAACCAAATATCATTAAGAGAAATAATAATGGTGTTTAAATATGAAGTCAACGAAGCAGAATTAAGAAGGATGTGAATATATTTATTCTTATCTCGATCTGCTAGTAAGGATAAAAATAGAAATATATTTATTCTTATCTTTATTAAGAATAAAAATAATCTTCATTCTCATCTTTATTTCTAAAAAAAATTAAGAATCTTTGTTTTAAATAGAACAGGATGAGATGAATTCCCACTTTATAGATTGAAGTTGCTATCCCTGGACCCAACAAGCCTTCCAATACCGACATGGCTATACCACTTTGGATAGGCTACTATTTTGTTATGCCCTTGTTGACTGACTTTTTTTTTTTTTTGTTCCGCTGCTAGGTTTCTATTGCCATTTTATGTTTAATCACTGGCATGCACATATTTATGGTGTTGTTTATGCCTCTGCTCACGGCCAAGGATCCACCTAAGGGGGACAACAATTGAGCCAAGGCGAGGATAAAAAGAAAATAATCCTTGTCCCCATCTCGTCTTCATAAATAGAATCTTTTTAATCTTCATCCCTCCCTCGTGAAAAATAATAAATTTATTTTCACCCCATCTCTATTCTATTCCCATCCATGCCCTACTTAAAAAATTATAAAATTAATAATATAGTTAAAAACAATTCTCATATAGCATATTAATAAATTTAATATTTATTTCTTAAATTTATTACTCAAATAGTTTAAAATTTTAATTTAGTTAAGAACCAAATATCATTAAGAGAAATAATAATGGTGCTTAAATATGAAGTCAACGAAGTAGAATTAAGAAGGATGTGAATATATTTATTCTTATCTCGATCTGCTAGTAAGGATAAAAATAGAAATATATTTATTCTTATCTTTATTAAGAATAAAAATAATCTTCATTCTCATCTTTATTTCTAAAAAAAATTAAGAATCTTTGTTTTAAATAGAACAGGATGAGATGAATTCCCACTTTATAGATTGAAGTTGCTATCCCTGGACCCAACAAGCCTTCCAATACCGATATGGCTATACCACTTTGGATAGGCTACTATTTTGTTATGCCCTTGTTGACTGACTTTTTTTTTTTGTTCCGCTGCTAGGTTTCTATTGCCATTTTATGTTTAATCACTGGCATGCACATATTTATGGTGTTGTTTATGCCTCTGCTCACGGCCAAGGATCCACCTAAGGGGGACAACAATTGAGCCAAGACGAGGATAAAAAGAAAATAATCCTTGTCCCCATCTCGTCTTCATAAATAGAATCTTTTTAATCTTCATCCCGCCCTCGTGAAAAATAATAAATTTATTTTCACCCCATCTCTATTCTATTCCCATCCATGCCCTACTTAAAAAATTATAAAATTAATAATATAGTTAAAAACAATTCTCATATAGCATATTAATAAATTTAATATTTATTTCTTAAATTTATTACTCAAATAGTTTAAAATTTTAATTTAGTTAAGAACCAAATATCATTAAGAGAAATAATAATGGTGCTTAAATATGAAGTCAACGAAGCAGAATCAAGAAGGATGTGAATATATTTATTCTTATCTCGATATGCTAGTAAGGATAAAAATAGAAATATATTTATTCTTATCTTTATTAAGAATAAAAATAATCTTCATTCTCATCTTTATTTCTAAAAAAAATTAAGAATCTTTGTTTTAAATAGAACAGGATGAGATGAATTCCCACTTTATAGATTGAAGTTGCTATCCCTGGACCCAACAAGCCTTCCAATACCGACATGGCTATACCACTTTGGATAGGCTACTATTTTGTTATGCCCTTGTTGACTGACTTTTTTTTTTTTGTTCCGCTGCTAGGTTTCTTTTGCCATTTTATGTTTAATCACTGGCATGCACATATTTATGGTGTTGTTTATGCCTCTGCTCACGGCTAAGGATCCACCTAAGGGGGACAACAATTGAGCCAAGACGAGGATAAAAAGAAAATAATCCTTGTCCCCATCTCGTCTTCATAAATAGAATCTTTTTAATCTTCATCCCTCCCTCGTGAAAAATAATAAATTTATTTTCACCCCATCTCTATTCTATTCCCATCCATGCCCTACTTATAAAATTATAAATTAACAATATAGTTAAAAACAATTCTCATATAGCATATTAATAAATTTAATATTTATTTCTTAAATTTATTACTCAAATAGTTTAAATTTTAATTTAGTTAAGAACCAAATATCATTAAGAGAAATAATAATGGTGCTTAAATATGAAGTCAACGAAGCAGAATTAAGAAGGATGTGAATATATTTATTCTTATCTCGATCTGCTAGTAAGGATAAAAATAGAAATATATTTATTCTTATCTTTATTAAGAATAAAAATAATCTTCATTCTCATCTTTATTTCTAAAAAAAATTAAGAATCTTTGTTTTAAATAGAACAGGATGAGATGAATTCCCACTTTATAGATTGAAGTTGCTATCCCTGGACCCAATAAGCCTTCCAATACCGACATGGCTATACCACTTTGGATAGGCTACTATTTTGTTATGCCCTTGTTGACTGACTTTTTTTTGTTTTGTTCCGCTGCTAGGTTTCTATTGCCATTTTATGTTTTCTATTGCCATTTTATGTTTAATCACTGGCATGCACATATTTATGTGCAAACAAACCATATTATGTGCAAGACCAAAGGTAAGATTCTAGCTGTGCCAAGAACTAAGCATAAGGTGGGAAGGGGAATTTCTATTTGCACCGTCCAAATTATTCTTTATACCCCTTTTTTTTCATTTAAAAAATAAAAAAATTTAAACTACCCTTTCCTTTTTCTCTCTACACCCTTCGCTCCCATCTTCTCCACCCTTTTGGCGCCGCTCCCATCTCCTTCCCTCCCTAGCAATGCCCTCCCAGGCCCGTCTTCTCTCCGACACCATCCCCTTCCTTCGAGCCCATCTCCTCTTCGGTACTGCCTCCTTCCTCCTTCCCGGCACCGTCCCTCTTCCTTCCATCTTCTCCCTTTTTCAGCACCCTTTCCCTACTTTTCGGCATTTGCTCTCTTTCGGCGCCCCCCAGCTTCCTGGCACCGGCCCTTACCGGCCTTCTCCGGCCTCCAGTGTCCCCATTCCTTTCGGCACCGTTCGGCCAAATAAGATCGAACGAAGGGTCTCTTTTCGGTTCTGTTTGGCCGAACGAAGGGCCTTCATTCGGTCATGTTTGGTCGAATGGAGGGCCATGGCTGAACAAAGGCCCTTCGTTCGGCCAAACATGATCGAACAGGCCCTTCGTTCGGTTCTGTTTGGTCGAATAGTGCCGGAAGGAAGGGGGCGCTGGGGACCGGAGAGGACCGGTGCCGAAAAGCTGAAGAAGGGCGCTGAGAGAGAGAGTAGGTACTAGAAAGTGAGAGGAGGGTTCTGGGAAAGGAGGAAGATCGGAGAGAGAGGAGGATGGTGTCGGAGAGGAGGAAAGGGTGAGATATTTAGGAGAGAAGGGGGCGGAGGGTGTGAAGAGAGAAAAGAAGGATAGTTTAATTTTTTTAAATATAAAAAAATGTATTAAATAATTTAGACAGTACAAATAGAAATAAGAGGGTGATGAGTTTGACGTATTGCTATGGATCAAAGTGCCTAACGTGGTGTGATCCAGGGTTGCTGGTGAGATAAGAGATGCAGAGTAGCAGTAGAAACAAATTACGTGGATTTTACTTGAACAAGCAATACCATGGTGAAGATTCCAATTGGAGGCAGAATTGTCCACATTGGCTCCACTTCACGTAATCTTCCTTGCTAGGAAATGACTGAAAGGATGGGTCACATGACATCTTTTCCAATGGTTGATTAAGATATATCAGAGAGACACTCATGAATTTAACCTTTCATTTCTTGATTTCTAACACCACATCATTATACCAAATGATGTCCGCCATAAAAAAAAAAAAAAAAAAATAGGTGGACTCTCGGGTAGGTTACAGTTTCGTTTCATGTTCTTTTCATTAAAATATAGTCTCTTGCGTATCTCGTGATGAGCTCAGAACTTTGGCTGTCATAGTCCTTTTCAGCACAGATCATTGGCAATGAACAAGCTAGAACTCTCCTCCTTCAGCACGTCAAGTGAAGCAATTTGTAGGTGAGCATAACATTCTAGAAGACAGCTGCAGTGGAGGAGAGAAACAACTCATGGCCAAGTTTTTTTTTTTTTTTCCTTTTTTCTGATGAGCATGACATTAGCAGAGGTGGTATTGAAACTCAAATCAGTGGAGACTTTGATAGTTCATTATAATAAATTTATCAATTAGAGAAAGGACGGAGTAAAAAAATCATAGCAGCTTTGATTTTTCTGGAGTAGAGATGATGTCCTGTCTTACAACCCACAAGCTACCATCCTGTCGTTTTCTTTACCCCCTTTATTCCATCAAACATGCAGAAGCCATTACAGTCTCCAATCTTCTCTAGATTACCATTCTTGTTTCCAAGGCGTATATGAATTGGATTTCTGTTGGCATGTAGTTTTTTTCCAGTTCCATGGAAATGGTTGGCGGGACTCAAAAAAGTTCAGCACCAGTCCAAATTTTTCAGATCCTCATAATCTACCAGGGAGACCACTAGGGACTCAAAAAAGAGTATCATAAGGCTAATTGTGCAAACTAGTCAAAGTTAGTACATAAGCCAACCTTGTTTGCTTGTTTCAAGCATCATCCATATTTCATGTAAAGAGAATGACAGTATGGTGGTTGAATGAATCCTCACTGCCGGTCCAATCTACAGCAAAGCAAGAGGGTAGGGCACTTAATCTAAAGAAACTAATTGAGGTGTCTAAGAAGGTAGGGCACTTAATTAATCTGCAAAACAGATACAGATAGCTTGTCCTTAGAAGCATACTGCACCTGGAAAGAAAACCTGTCAAGCAATTGACATCAGAAGATTATATCTAAGAATCACCCAAAAGACTTTTGGTTCCTTTTTTTTTTTTTTCTCATCTTATGAAAAAAATAAAGGCTATGACATGAACGAAGCATCTATGGTATTCATGCATAATCTCATAATCACTCGCACATTGCACCGACACCTCTAGGAGAGACCACATGCAAATCTCACTATCAGGAGTTTTCAACTTGCCGGCAAGACATTAATGGACCTTAGCTTTAATTCTTGATCCAAATTTTATAAGTTCCTTGAATTCCTCACAGGCAATGTATTTGACATTGTTTAATCAACCTATAATTCCATTCTTGCAAGATTGTATAAATTATGGTCAAGTTGGAACTTTCCAACAGATGCAAAAAAAAAAAAAATGGGCTACTTCAAATGCAATACCGCAACGCCATCTTCTAAGTCAAAACTTAGCCCATACAATAACTAAAAAAGAAAAGCAAAGAATAAATGGAGGCTCATGGTAATACTGCCATGCCCAAGACCCAATGTGAGACCTAGGGGTGGCAATCCACCGCATGCCTAGCATGCAAGGCGTCCTGTAACAATCCAATTTATTCAAGAAAGGATAATACCACTACATCATTCAGAGTCAATAGCTTTAGTACAAGCCATAATTATGAGTTTTGGGCTATATGTTCATTATACATAAATCAATGGGGTTACAACAAAATGTTGGATCTTAATTTACTCTGATAGAAGCTCCAACCACCCCAAATCCCATTCTTCAGTTTTGTGGCTCTGAAAAACATTGTGAGATTTATATGAGCTCACACTCAATAAACAAGCCTAATATAATATAATCCATTAATCATTTCAAGATGCTATCAAATCAAATCAACTTTTCCAATAATAAGCTTCCAATTTCAAATACACTTGCCATATTATCAGAGTAAGCATATCATTTGCTTAAAATAATTTTGAAAGTTTATTCATATAATAAATGCTGAAATATGCAATGTAAACAAACCCACTGTATTTATATAATTACTATTTTCTTATGTGTCCCACGGCCCTACAACACCCAACTGGTGTATCACTCTTAAATGTCCCCTAAGAGGAAGGATCTAGGTACCAGCGTTATGCCATATATCATAATCAATCACAACACACCCTACATTGTTACCTTATTGATTTCTCGGTAATCAATGCAAAGCCGAAGACTTCCATCTTTCTTTTGACAAATAATATTGGAGCACCCCAAGGAGAGATACTAGGTCTGATAAATTCCGGATATAGGAGCTCCTGCAATTGATCCTTCAGCTCTTTTAGCTCAGCTGGGGCCATGCGATAAGGGGCCTTGGATATAGGTCCAGTGCCAGGGACCAAATCAATAGTGAACTCAAATTCTCGATATGGAGGCAATTCGGTCAAATCATCCTGGAAGACGTCAGAAAACTCCATAGCCACTGAAATATCCTCCAACTTGACCTCTTCTTGCTGAAGGCCTTTGGCCACAGCAAGAAACCCTTGGCCACCTTTCTTCAAATATTTGGCGGCCTGCAGTGCTGATACAAACACTGAGGCCAGGTGTTCCTGGCTTCTAGTAAAACTGAATTCAGGCTGATTAGGGATTTTGAAGATCATCATTTTCCTGAAACAGTCTACTGAAGCATGATAGGAGGCCAACCAATCCATCCCAAGGATAACATCAAAGGACTTCAGTGGAAGGACGATTAGATCAGCCTTCGACATTCTATCCTCCAAATTAATCAGGTAAGATTTGCATACTGAGTCCACCCTCATAACATCTCCATTTGAGAATGCAATGTGCAACTCCTGCTCTAGGGGAACAGGTGTCAACGATGCATTGTTGGCAAGATAAGCCTCAGATATAAACGAATGCATGGCACCCGTATCTACTAAAGTTTGAGCATAAGTGTTGCCTACTTTAATTGTCCCTGATCACAAAGTTTAGTTTATCTTAGATGCCATATTGCTTATCCTATTTATCATTCATGATCAATGCATTATATCGCATATGAACGAAATAATCTTAAGGAGTACTTAAGTAATAGGTGTACCTGCCACAATGGAGTTAAAAGCGGCAACATCCTGTTGTGTGATGATGAAGACCCTTCCCTGGGTCCTCGGCTGCTGCTGCTAGTTCATTCCTAAATCTGGAGAAGGTAGCTGATCTCTCCGAAGGGGACAAGTGGCCATCTTGTGATCCACTTTCCCACATATGAAGCAGGCACCTTTTGGCCCATGACATCACCTGCTCGGATGGAAGTTCCCGCAGTGAGGACAACGAGTCTCCTTACCCTTCGGTCCTAAGGCGGGCTGATATGCATCTTTCTTCTTGGCCTGCCTCGAAGATTGGGCCAAAGAAGACCCCTTCCTCTTCCTCTGTATCTCCCACTCCCTCTGGTTCCTATTCATGTCTCTTTCGATCACCAAAGCTTTGCTCACCACAGCATAATACGTGGAGAGTTCAAATGCATTGACTGCTTGCCTCAGTTTGAGTCGCAGTCCTTCAGTGAACTTGGTGATTTTGGCTCTCTCAGTGGTCACTATTTCTGAAGCTAACCGGGCTAGCCTAGTGAACTCAGCTTCGTACTGGGCCACAGAGAGATTTGTCTGCTCCAGCTCAAGAAACTCAGATTCCACTGTCTTTGCACGCTATTGGAGAAGTATTTGTTGAAAAAGACCTCCTTGAACTCCCTCTATGAGATAGCCTGTCTACCCAATCGCTGCTCCATATGTAACCACCAATCATATGCCTCCCCTTGAAGGAGGTAGATGGCAAATCTAATCTGCTCCTCCTCCTGGCTACCTTGGGCCATGAAGGCCTTCTCCATCTCCCTCATCCACCCTTCAGCATCAACAGGGTTGTGGATCCAGAGAAGGGAGCATGAGCTAGGCTCTTAAACTCAGCAAAGCTCCGACCTCCTCCTTGCCAGGGTTGCGGCGGAGTGGGCTGGACTGATGGTTCAAGTTTGACTAGCAGAGTTTGCGGAGGAGGGACGGGCTGAGTAGACACAACTTGTTGGATCTGCTGCTGCATAGCCTGTACCATTTCCACGAGGACCTGAAGTATCTCAGTCTGACGCTGTTGCTGGCCATTGCCAGCCAAATTAATGGAACCAGAACCTTCAGAAATTTGCTGGCCTCCCTGCTGGCCAGAGTCACCAGCCTGAGAACCTTCAACTTGTCGCATACTTCTGGTGTGACGAGGCATTATTATTCTCTGCAAAGTTTGGTTCTAATCAATATCTTTACAAACCCCTAAATTTCAGGCTTTCAAAACATATTTACTTGAAAATCTTCTTAGAGTTGTTACCCTCCTAGTGTCTTCCTACTGTTTTGCCTAGTGTCATCTTATGTTTGTCCCTAAGGTCAAACTTAGGTTATGATTCGGCAGACAGTAGAGAAGGTACAGTTAATCAAGGAACGACTCCATACAGCTCAGAGATAACAGAAGAGCTATGCTAATGTGAGAAGAAGGGAGCTAGAATTTTAGATTGGGGACCATGTTTTCCTGAAGATATCACCAACCAAAAATGTGATGAGATTTGGGATTAAAGGTAAGCTAAGTCCATGATACATTGGGCCATTTGAGATTCTGAGTAAAGTAGGAGAGGTAGCTTATAGCCTGGCATTACCTTCGGCACTCTCTGGGATACACAATATATTTTATTTATATATGTTGAGGAAGTACATTTCTGACCCCAGCCATGTGATACAGTTTGAGCCCATACAGTTAAGGAATGATCTGACATATGAAGAGCATCCTGTGCGTATTGTGGACCACAAGAATAAATTTCTAAGACGGCGTAGCATTCTCTATGTCAAGGTTCAATGGAATAACCATTACGAGAGGAAAGCTACTTGAGAGCTTGAGGAGAAAATGAAAAAGAAATATTCTTATATGTTTGTATCTTAGTATATATAAATGAAAAGATGATTATTCTTATGATCAAACTTTAAATTCTAAATGTGCATTAATTTTAAGGCCGAAATTTTTATAAGGAGGGGAGAATATAATTCCCCACGTAAAAAAATGGGTAGAAAGGGGAGGAGAAGGAAGCCACGGTACGATGGTGACGGCGTGCCGCCTCTTCCTTCTCCACCCTCCTTCTTGCCAGGATAAATGAGGAGGGAGAGAGGAGTCTCCTCCCTCCACCCATCGCTATCGCACAGGTAAGACCCCCCTTCCATGAATTCATCAGGAGAGGAACAATGAGAGTGGCAGAGGAAGAGATCGGAAGGAGATCCTTTCGTTATTGTGCCCGGCCGCTCAAGATGGCCGAAAGAGGGAGAGAGGAGGAGAGTCCGGTCGCTCGAGGCGGCCGGAGTGAAGTAATGAAGGCCGCTGGGCGGCCCTCCCTTCATCACGGAATCAAGCCGGTCCACGGCCTTCATTGCTCCACTCCGGCCGCCTTGAGTGATCGGACTCTCCTCCTCTCTCCCCACCCTTCGGCCGTCTCGAGCGGTCGAGCACAATAACAGAAGGAGTTCCTTCCGATCTCCCTTTCTGCCACTCTCACTGTTCCTCTCGGAAGGGGGGCTTACATATGCGATAGCGATGGATGAAGGGAGGAGACTCATCTCTTCCTCCCCCATTTATCCTGACAAGAAAGAAGGGTGAAGAAGAAAGAAACGGCACGCTGTCGCTATCGTACCGTGGCTTCCTTCTCCTCCCCTTTCTACCCATTTTTGAAGCGGAGGGATTACAAATACAGAACACACCACTTTATTCTTTCCTAACGGAAAAAGAACATAGGAGATAAAATTACAACGCCAAAAAAAAAAATGAAATACAGGAGATTAGCTACAGGCTCTTTAGCGACCGTCCCAAGACTCATGGAGCTGGTCCTCCCTCTTCCTCTTGGCCAAGGAGGACATGACTCTGGCCGCGGCCACCTTCTTGGCCAGAAGCCTCCACTTGCCGTCCTCTTCTTTTGCTTCCATCTGCTGCGCCTTAAGCTTGAATTGCCTGCAGCAGCCAAAAGACAGAGTGCATGAAACAGAGCATCCTGCAAGTCAATGGAACGGCTAAGGATAGCAGATAGCGACGAGAGCAAGTGGTCGGCTGATTGCTTACGTGCAGAGTGGAACTTTGCAAGGGTCAGGCCGGTCACAGATGAAGGAGTGGAGGCGGAGGAGCTGCCACATGCGCTTGCAGCCGGGGCAGCAGCGCCGGTGGCGGCGGAGGTCGCAGGCGGCGAAGTGGCGGATGAGATGCTGGAGGCCGCGGCAGGTGGCGAAGCGGGCACAGGGGGACCGGCGGGGCTCCTGGTCGAAGGGCCCCACATCGGTGCATCCCTCCGTGAAGATGTGCTGCAGGCACTCCATCGCCTCGCTCAGCTCCATGTATACCCCCTGCTCCTCCCTCTTCTTCCGTCGCTGCCTCCGCCTCTGTCGAGTCAACAACAATAGGGGACACACATTAAACGGCTGCTCCTAATTATGCACCACAGTCTGAATGCTAATTAATATGCTGCTGGAATGTGCCAACTAACACAATTTATTAACATGATTGGTAAATAGGATGTTGGGTATTTATTGCATCTGGCGCAGATGGTAGGGTGAGATCGATCAGCAGATTAGAGGATGGAATAATCAACCTAAACAAATTCAGTGCTTCTTGGTTGGTAAAAGGACTTCAAAATCCTCTAATAATTGCAATTGCAAGATGATCAGAAGAACATTTGAGAAACGATGACCTATGCCTTTCGGAGAGAGATCGATCTCATTTGTTAGAGGAGGATGAGATGTCCTGAAGGATGCTTGGCATCCAAAAGTCTTACTCTATCCATATATCTCATTTCATTTTATTTAAGGAAGATAAAACAACTTGGAACTTCCTTCAATTTTTCTTATCTTAAACTAACTTTGATTGGTTTAACTTCTTTAATTATTTGCCATGCTGTCAACATGCCATGTCACCATGATTGTCATATATCATTACTAATATGGCATGTATAATTTGTAGCGCAAACAGGTTCCATACTCAATCTATTTTGGCCATGTATTTTTTTTTTCAAGCCTTTTTCAAAAAATTACTTCGTACCCCTGAGATCTCTGTGAAACTTGTACCAGCTTTTCTTGTTCTATTTTTTTTTTCTTTTTTTCCTTCAAAACTATAGAAATCACCAGACCGGTCATGTAAAGCACTAAAATGTCTTATTTACACTGCTGTTAGGTAAATAATTTGTGTTCAGGGATGAGGAGCAGTAGGATTGAATCAAAACTATTTCTTTTGGGCTGAAAGCCTTTTCTTTTTTCTTCAACATATTTGTTTGGTTGATATCAAGTTAGATATTTTAAGATCGGTCGGTCGAGGCTGGCGTCAGCTGGCCCACCCCATTCATGGCAATGGCAGCAGCCAGCGTAGAGTAAAGAAAAGAAACAATGAATCCCGCGATGGGTCAACATCAGACTCACGCTGGAACTTCCTGCCTCGCCCGGTCGCCCCCACGGGCGGCTTGCAGCTATGAGACAAAAGACCCGGACCAGATTACCAACCACAAACGTGGCCATAACTCCACCATCTACCATAGGGCAAAACCAACCCACCCCCGACGGAATCCGACGGACGTGATCGCATGTCCACAGAAAGAGAACGAGCGAAAGGGGTTGCATAGAATTACTTACCAGGTCGGCTTCTTGGAGGAACTGGAGGACTTCGAGCTCGAGCCAGGGGTCGTAGGCCTGGAGGAAGCGCCAGGCCTCGGTCTGCTCGACGGCGGGGAAGTCCTTGGCCAGGAGCTTCATGCAGCGCAGATAGAGCCGGGGAGCGTCGCACTGCCGGGCCAGCTGAAGCACGTCCACCACGCCCTCCGCCGTAAGCCGCCGCGCCAGCCCCACCTCGCACGCGCGCTTCAGCCACCCCACCCGAAACACATGCGACAGCACCAACAGATGCATCCCGTACTTCCCCATCTCCTCCGTCTCCGCCGCAACGTCGCACCTGCCATCATCCCACACCATCCATCAATGAAGCAATCAATCCCATCCGTCCATTACACCTAACACCAACAGTCCACCACGCGCTCCACGCTTTTCCCCCGATTAATAATTATTACAAAGGGCGCCGAAAAAAATAATGAACGGTTGATATGGATTTCTCGCGGACATGAACATTTATTTTATTAAAAGCAAGCCGTCCAAAGTGGACACCAAGCCATCCAAGTCGAAAACGCAACAAACCGTAGCTCGGTACATTACTCGTGTCCTTCTGAAGTGTATGTAATATTAGAAGACACGTGTCGTGTACCTGGGCTATTGCATCTCTTAGCCAGCAAGAATATCTTTGCACCTGATCCCTGAATCACAAAAATATCGCAGGCCCAAAATTTTGTACTACTACGACGTGTCCGTCCCAGAGAATCTGGCCGCGGCGGGGAAGCGAGGCTTCGTGAGCTCTCAATGATGGACACTACTTCGTCGGAGAGCAATGAATATTGCGATATTTTTTTTCATTAAAAAGGGACAATATTTTATATTAAATTCGAAAAAAAATTCTCCGTTTCGTTTTTTCTTCTAGAAAATAAGGAGAAGGAAATGAAGCAAACCTGTCGTAGTAGAGGAATCGGAGGAAGGAGAGGACGGCGTCGCAGGGAACTCCAAGAATGGGGATCGATTTGCTCGAATTCCCTCGCTGCCGTGGCCGATCCAGCATGCTCTCCAACACCGGCGACACCGACGCCTTCGCGTTCCGATCCACCACGGCATCCCACAAAACAACGAAGATTTCAATCAGTAACAGAGGTTACAGCTGAAGAACAACAGAATGGATGCAGATCCGGCGGCTGATTTCGGATTTCGCCCCCATAGCCTCAGATCTCGAAATCAACGGGAAAAAAAAAAAGGAAAGGAAACAGGGGAGAGATCGTGGACAAACGTACCAGAACGGCGGAGTGGGCGGGGATGGTCCGGCCGCCGGAGGTGACGATGTGGACGTCGGCGGCTGGGATGTCCTCGCTCCCCACCTCCTGCCACCGCCCGAACCTATTCGAATCCACCGAAACCCTCATCTCTTCTTATCCTTCGCAGCGCTTCTTATGCTCTTCTCTTCGTCCCTAAAATCAAAAGCCCAATATATTACGCGGAACGCGGCCGCCCTCCCCCGCGCCTCTATGTATATATATATAGAGAGAGAGTCGCGGAGGCGGGGTATGGGCGTTAAAAATAATAAAAAATGAAGGAGTTTTAGGTAATATCAGGATGATTAGTATGATTTCATTAATGACGTGACGAACCAGACCACGGGAGTGAATCGGCTTTTGGGGGCGAGAAGCGCCCCTCGCCGCACCAGGCCACGGAATGACGACGTGGCGGGACCCCGTCCCATCCTCATCAACAAGAGCTCGCATCCAATGCAACTGGCAGTATATTATATATATTGGCATCCTTCGTGGAGCTGGAGGTGAGCTGTTGTACGATCGAATTATCTCACTCAGTGCTGACCATCATGCATTAGCGCGATGTACAAAATTTTTTTTAATTAATTAAATTTAATCTAATTTAATTTTAAAAACTCGATGCCGATTTAAAATTAGATCAAATTTAAATACCATATTTTTTTTTAATCTAATCTAATTTAAATTTAGTTTGAATCTAATTTAGATCAACGTAATTTATATATAAAAATTTAAATTGAAATTGATTGTTTTTAAATTTTATTTATATGTTTATGATTTATATTTAATTATTTAGTTATCAAAGAATAATTATTAGATATACGAGCCAAAGTATGAACTTAATCCAAACCCATCTATATTTGAACCAAAACGTTTGAAATAGGCTTCATACCATAGTTAGTGTTGGATTTAAAATGTGTTTTATGAACTCTATTGGAATCGATAACAAAATTTCTTCTTTATAGCTCCATATAGTTCCTAACACGCGTGATTGGGCTTTTCGGCAACTATACGTAATAATAAGGTATCAAGAAATACGAACATTTTTAAATACGACAAATTTGGATTATAGCATGCCATGCCAATGGACACAGCATATGACATTGAACGTAACGTGTGGCATCAATAGCAAACCAGTATTTGATTGTTATTAGTATATATCTCCTTACCGAGTCTTAGGATATATATTGAACTGATTCATTTATGTATCCAGATAAGATTAGTATTAAGGCGACGAATCTTGACTCAGATGTAGATTTTATTTATTTTTTAATGTATCAAGATATCATATTCTTTCACCAATCAAAAAATGAAGCCATCAACATCACTCGATGCCAATACAAGACTGCTTTGGGGACCATGAATTGCATCATATTTACATACACGAGCGGCTGTGGTTTGCCAACACCAAACATCTCCCAAATCATGGTACCATCAAATTGCATGGTGTTGGATATTGACAGGACCTGCGATATTATTTATATGTTAGCAGTCCACATCTCTGCTAACATACATGAGTGTCCTACCATATATTTCACGGCTCAAAAGCTTTGCCACAAGGGTTCTTCTCTCCCTTCCTATATGTTTCCACATGAAGCCCTTGTTTTTGTCTGAGATGACCATGTCCCACACATTCTTTTGAATTAATTGCATCATTTGAATAATATATATGCATCCATTTCTAACCACATAACATTGATCATATTACTACTTATTTGTTCAAGTCTATTTCCATGTGTTTGGAAAAAAAATAGATTGATAGAGATTTTTTTTTTCCCTCGGTTGAGAGATAACAAGAGGTTTATTTGACTTAAAATAGGTGAGGCCCATTTCACAAACGGAGGCATCATGATGGTACCTCTCCGGTCCAAAATGAACGCATCCCCACTAACTCTTACGCTACGCGACAGCAGCATCTGTTTACATCATTACTCAATTGTCAGATCTTTCTGCATCATGCATGCTGCAAAATGCATACATCGCGCACATTAGCTACATGCTTATATGATAATGTATTTTTAAAAATATTTTTATTATTTTTATTATATATATTGTTATATGCATGTGGTTAATCATTATGCGTAATACATGTATTTTTATACTGTATGCAGTGAAAAAAAAGTATTTTTTATTAAAAAATTATTTTTAATTTTATAAAAATTCTTTTCTAGAAAATGCTAAAAAATTAATCTAAAAATTTTAATTCAAAATATAAACTAAAGTTAAAAAGAATCAAGCTGGTCGAGGCGTGTTATACTGCCATAAGGACAAGTTTTCATCCCCTTATGCGGATTGTTGGCGATTTGTCCTCAAGGTATAATGACCCGGCTCGATCCGATCCTCCTACTATGAGCACGATCGGGTGGAGGTGCAAACCCAATGAAACTTTATATGCCCAAATAAAAATATAATAATAAAAATAGTTAAATAAACCTTTTACCTGTTGTTGGGTATGACAGATGGTGGCTACCTAATTGATCAGACTGAGGTTAGAGTTATACTCTATGTCCTTAAGACAATTTCGTTCCACAATGGTGCTTACGGTCAATATGACGATTGTCTTCCAGGATACAACAGTTTCCTTTTGATGAAAGCAACACTACAATTCACCAAAAAATCGAACCAAGAATGCTACTCTCTTTTTAATGCACTATTGCTATACTACCCTTAGGAAAGTATGCAAATGCCTAAGAGAGAACTCAATTCGGAATGGAATTGGAATGAATGAAATGAAGGGTCTTGGGTCCTATTTATAGTTTTAGGTGCCCCTTGGAAGCAACCCTACGAGATTGAATTTAATTTGAATTCTTTGATCGGATTTGATTAAAGGATGTGAGGGTTAAAGGCTTATCACCCTTGATATCCCCATTAACATCGTGATCTTTAGATCAGGCGATCGGATAAGCCTTTTCATGGCTATGATCTGAAGATCAGCCGATCAGATAAGCCTATCCTCATCCTGATATGCCTTCTCACCATCGTGATCTGATGATCACGTTATCAGATAGGCGGTTGCACATCTTTGATACACCTTTTCATGAACAGACTGTTGACTTATCTCCAACCGTACGATCGGATGGGTGCCTTATCACCAACCGATGATCGGACGGGTGCCTTATCACCAACCATCCTGTTGACTGATCAACCGACGGGTGTGAGCCGTTGGATCGCGATCGCGATCATGATTTGATACCGCATCTCGACCCTTCATCTGATTGATCAACGATCAGTTCTGATCTGATCCGATGATCAACGATTAATTGATCTCAGCCCTTTGTCTTGATCCGATCAGTCTCCACTGTCGGATCCTCATGATCTATAAAAAATTTAAAGCCCCTCAAGCTCCTTGCGATGATGCGCACGTGCAAAGTGCGCCTACAAAGCGTCCATTGCGTCCTTCGCACACATGCATGCGCGAGGGTGATAAGGAACTTAAGCTTCAAGGAAGTGGTTTCCATATAAGTGACCCTTCCTTTCTTGATTTTTTCGATGTGGAACTAAATGTCCCCGTAATTTCTCATTCACATGCACAAAGAGGTAATGGGCTTTTAAGGCCCATTAGGGTATTTAGGGTCTATTTTGTCCCATTACCCAACAATCCCCCACATGAATAGAAATTGGACTTAGATCAAAGATCATCAAAGATCAGCAAAGGCAAACCCCCACATAAAAGGATTTTAATGCAAATGAATATGCAGACACACTAAAGAGAGTATAATGGGATGAAGTTGTATCGGAATAGGTAGCTTGTGGCTTTGAACCTTCCTTAGTGAGTTGTTATCGAGTTTACTTGCTAAAAGGTGAACATGATGTCTTGAACCTTTCAGCATTTTGTGTAAACTAAGACAATAACAATCACGCAACTTCTTTCCGAGCATTCTTTTGGTTCTCATGGTTGTGTTCATTTTGGCCCCGAACAACTCCTGGTCTCATGAGTGCTTCAGAGAATTAAACCTTAAAATTCTCATAGAATTGGCCCAGTTCACACTCACATAGGTGATTCTTATTAAGAGTATCCTGCTATACCCCATATGATGTTCATGTCATAAGAATCATTAAAAGCAATGCTTATCCTAGTACCTTTAGCAGGTAGCACCAATTATCATAGGAATGAGTAGGATTGGACATCCTTAGTGCTATCAAGTCTCTTCATAATTTAGTTGTCCCTTTTGAACCTAGATCTTGGGATCTCCAGTCAGCTAGGTTGGGTATCCACTATGAAGATTTTTCAGTTATAGGTTTTAAACTCATTCCCCTCGATAAACAGTTTACTTGATTCTTGGTAACCCCTTTGTTAATGGATCCGCTAGGTTTTTCTTTGACTGAACATAGTCAATAGAAATTACACCAATTTCAAGTAACTGCTTAATGGTATTATCTGCGACGTATATGTCTAGACTTACCATTATACATCTTATTCTGTGCTCTGCATATTGCCGATTGACTATCATAATGTATGCATATTGCAGACACAGGCTTTGGCCAACATGGAATATCTTCTAAAAGGTTTCGAAGCCATTCTGCTTCTTCAGCTGCCTTTTCTAAGGCAATAAACTCAGATTCCATAGTGGATCGAGCTATACATGTTTGCTTAGAAGATTTCCATGACACAGCACCTCCTCCTAAGGTGAATACATATCCACTTGTGGATTTTGTATCTTCTGTGTTAGATATCCAATTTGCATCACTGT
Source organism: Calamus simplicifolius (assembly GCA_900491605.1). Lineage (NCBI taxonomy): Eukaryota > Viridiplantae > Streptophyta > Magnoliopsida > Arecales > Arecaceae > Calamus > Calamus simplicifolius. Next base: position 247,008 of record UESW01002070.1, on the reverse strand, counting down.
ATCCTTCTAGTACAGCTGGATATCTTGAATAATGTAATCCATAACTTATGGTATATCGCAAATATCTTAATACCCTTATTAGAGCTGTCCAATGATTTGGACCTGGATTACTTGTAAATCTACTCAACTTATTGACAGCATATGCTATGTCAGGACGAGTGCAATTCATGACATATTAAACTGCCAATTATACGTGAGTATTCCAATTGAGATATGGGTTCTCCAGTATACTTAGCCAAATGTAGATTAACATCTACAGGTGTTTTCATTGGGCTAGTATCATACTTTTTAAACTTATTTAATATTTTCTCAATATAATGAGATTGAGATAATATTATTTCTTCAGATGTTCTAGTGATTCGAATCCCTAGTATAACATCTGCAACACCCATATTTTTCATATCAAAATGTTTGATCAACATTTTCTTTGTCTGTTTAATCATTTCAGTATTACTACCAATGATTAATAGGTCATCTACATATAAGCAGATTATCACATACCCTTCAGGCAGGGTTTTGACATATATACATTTGTCACATTCATTTATTTTGAATCCATTTGATAACATTACATTATCAAATTTTATATGCCATTGCTTAGGTGCTTGCTTTAATCCATATAAGGATTTAACAAGTCTACACACCTTCTTTTCTTATCCTGGAACAATAAATCCCTCAGGTTGTTCCATGTATATTTCTTCATCTAATTCACCATTCAGAAAAGCAGTTTTAACATCCATTTGATGAATTTCAAGATTGTTAATGGCTGCAAAAACGATTAACATTCTTATAGATGTTATTCTACTTACTAGTGAATAAGTATCAAAGAAGTCTATACCTTCTTTTTGTTTGAAGCCCTTAGCCACTAATCTGGCTTTATACTTGTCAATTGATCCATCAGCCTTTAGCTTTTTCTTAAAAATCCACTTGCACCCTAAAGGTTTCATACCAGATGGTAAGTCTACCAACTCCCAGGTATGATTATGCATGATGGACTCAATTTCACTATTAACAGCTTCTTTCCAAAAGGGTGCTTCTGGATTAGACATTGCCTCCTTGAATGTCTGAGGTTCATCTTGTAACATATAAGTTACATAATCAGGACCAAAAGACTTTGCAACTCTTGGTCTCTTACTGCGTCTGGGTTCATCTTCAGGATATTCTTCCCGATGACTACTACTAGCAGTATTATCATAAGTTCTTTTATTTGAACTTATTTCTAATTTCCTTTTACTTGGAAATATATCTTCAAAGAATGTTGCATTCCTTGATTCCATGATTGTATTTTTCTGTATATCAGTTATATCTGATTTATACACAAGAAAGAGATATGCACTACTATTATGTGCATATCCGATAAATATACAATCAACAGTTTTAGGTCCTATCTTGACCTTTTTGGGGTCCGGAATAGCTACTTTAGCTAGACACCCCCACACTCTTAAGTAATTGTAAGAAGACTTCTTTCCTTTCCATAACTCATATGGAATAACTTTCTTTTTCTTAAGAGGTATTTTATTAAGAATATGATTTGCTGAGAGAATTGCTTCTCCCCATAAATTTGTGGTGTATCAGAATTTATCAACATAGCATTCATCATTTCTTTTAATGTGCGGTTTTTATGTTCCGCAATTCCATTAGATTGAGGCGAATAAGGAGCGGTAGTTTGATGAACAATGCCATGCTCTTGACAGAATTCGTCAAAAGGTGCATCGTATTCACCACCTCTATCACTCCTTATGGCCTTAATCTTTTTCCAAGTTGATTTTCAACTTCATTCTTATAACATTTAAACATTTCTAAAGCCTCATCTTTAGACTTTAGTAGATACACATAGCAGTATCTTGTTGAATCATTAATAAATGTTATAAAATACTTTTTACCTCCTCTAGTTTGAATTGACTTTAAGTCACATAGATCACTGTGAATTAAGTCAAGAGGTTCAGTATTTCTTTCAACTGATGGAAATGGTGTTTTTGCTAATTAGCTTCAACACACACTTCACACTTGTAATGTGGATCGATTTCACGATTAGGTAATAATTCTAATTTCATTAATTTTCGTAATGAATTAAAATTCACATGTCCTAATCTATCATGCCATAGACAAGAGGAGTCAACCATATAAGCAGAAGAAGAAGCTTTATTTATTTCAAGGTTTCTGTGTACAGTCATTACATTCACCTTGAATAATCCATTATTCAAGTAACCCCTTCCAATAAATATCCCCCCTTAGTGAGTACAAATTTATCAGACTCAAAGACCATCCTAAAGCCATGTTTGCTTAGGAGGGAGCCTGATATGAGATTCTTCGGATGTCAGGGACATGCAGCACATCATTAAGTAGAAGCTCCTTGCCAGATGTCATCTTCATAACGATGTGGCCAAGTCCTTCTATCTTGGATGTAGCGGAGTTACCCATGACCAAATTTCTGCCATTGATAGGAGTATATGATGAGAACATACTCTTATCAGAGCAAGCATGTCTGGTAGCTCCAGTGTCGATGTACACTCATTTGCTTTGTCAACCATGTTTGCTTCAAATACAATAGCTGACAGCATCATCTCGGATACCTCTTTGGATAGGGTTTCAGTAACGTTGACTTCTTTCTTTTCTTTGTCCTTGAAACGATAGTCCTTGGATTTGTGTCCTTGCTTTCCACAAACAAAGCACTTTTCCTTGAATTTATATTTCTTTGGATTGCCCTTCTTCTGTTTAAAGCCTTCGCCTGGAAACTTGCGTTTTTTTTTTTCCTTCTATGAGGTTGGCCTTTGGCTCAGCAGGTTGTCCTCCTGTCTTCTTATCTTGGCTCTTATTGTCCTCCTCGATCCTCAGGCGGACAATTAGGTCTTCAAGTCCCATCTCCTTCCGCTTGTGCTTCAGGTAGTTCTTGAAGTCCTTCCATAGTGGTGGTAGCTTCTCTATGATGGCAGCTACCTGAATGACTCGTTGAGAGACATTCTCTCTGCATGTATCTCATGCAAGATAATCTGAAGCTCTTGGACTTGCTCCATAACTGTTTTGTGGTCGACCATTTTGTAGTCTAAGAACCTTCCAACCACAAACTTCTTGTATCCAGCATCCTCTGTCTTGTACTTTTTGTCCAGGGATGCCCATAACTCCTTGGCAGTAGCAATACTATTGTACACATTGTACAGGGTATTGTCCAGACCATTCAGGATGTAGTTTTTGCAAAGGAAGTCTGAGTGCTTCCATGCCTCCACCGTAGCAATGACTTGCTTGTCGGTCTCCCCTTCCTTCAGGACAGGCGGATCTTCATTCAGCACTCTGATCAGATTCAAAGTTGTGAGGTAGAACAGCATCTTCTGTTGCCACCTCTTGAAGTCTGTGCCAGAGAATTTCTCCAATCTCTCAGCTTGAACTGATGTCGTCATAGTAGCATATGCAACAGCACTTCCGTAGTAGTAGGAAATTGTCTTAAGATTATTGTTGGTGTGGCAGATGGTGGTTACCTAATTGATCAGACTGAGGCTAGAGTTATACTCTATGTCCTTAAGACAATTTTGTCCCGCAATGGTGCTTACGGTCAGTATGACGATTGTCTCCAGGATACAACAGTCTCCTTTTGATGAAAGCAGCACTACAATTCACCAAAAAATCGAACCAAGAATGCTACTCTCTTTTTAATGCACTATTGCTATACTACCCTTAGGAAAGTATGCAAATGCCTAAGAGAGAACTCAATTCAAAATGGAATTGGAATGAATGAAATGAAAGGGTCTTGAGTCCTATTTATAGGTTTTAGGTGCCCCTTGGAAGCAACCCTATGAGATTGAATTTAATTTGAATTTTTTGATCAGATTTGATCAAAGGATGTGAGGGTTAAAGGCTTATCACCCTTTATATGCCCATTAACATCGTGATCTTTAGATCAGGCGATCGGATAAGCCTTTTCATGGCTGTGATCTGAAGATCAGCCGATCAGATAAGCCTATCCTCATCCTGATATGCCTTCTCACCATCGTGATCTAATGATCATGTTATCAGATAGGCGGTTGCACGTTTTTGATATGCCTTTTCATGATTAGACCGTTGACTTATCTCCAACCGTATAATCGGACGGGTGCCTTATCACCAACCGATGATCAGATGGGTACTTTATCACCAACCATCCTGTTGACTGGTCAACCGATGGGTGTGAGCTATTGGATCGCGATCATGATCATGATTTGATCACCGCATCTCGACCCTTCATCTGATCGATCAACGATCAGTTCTGATCCTGATCCAATGATCAACGTCAATTGATCTCAGCCCTTTATCTTGATCCGATCAGTTTCCACCGTCGGATCCTCATGATCTATAAAAAATTTAAAGCCTCTCAAGCTCCTCGCGATGATGCGCATATGCGAAGTGCAAAGTGCGCCTACAAAGCGCCCATTGCGCCCTTCGCACATGCGCCCTCAAGCTCTCCACTTGTGGTGAGCCTAAGGAACTTAAGCTTCAAGGAAGTGGTTCCATATAAGTGACCCTTCTTTCTTGATTTTTCGATGGGGGACTAAATGTCCCGCAATTTCTCATTCAGATGCACAAAGGGTAATGGGCTTTCAAGGCCCATTAGGGTATTTAGGGTCTATTTTGGCCCATTACCCAACATTACCATCAGTAGCTTGTTGAGACAGACTCCCAACTCCAAGCGCTTGCATCAACAAGATCTTCAACAATTGAATAAAGCTTTTTGGATTTGGATTTTCTTACTTCTCTATTTCTTTAACCTATCTTTATATATATATATATATATATATATATGAGATATTTTTGGCCGTTAGGCCTTGTTACCGTTCCCTCGAAATGGAAGGAAAAGGAGCGGAACGCTCGAGCGTTTGCTCGAGCGTTTTTGGGAATTAAATCATGGAAGGCTCGCCGAGCATTCTGCAAACGTTCCACGAATGCTCACTTGCGAGAGCATTCAGAGAACGTCCCATGCGAGCATTAATTGCTCACATGGGTCCTTTATTATTATTTTTTAAACTTTTTTTTTAAACAAGTAAAAAGTCAATAATCCCCCATAAAAGTTTTAAAAAAAGTATAATATTAATTTTTGGGCATCTTATACTACGCAATAGGTGTGTGGACTTGAACCTCACTTAGTATTGATTGTATACATCTGAAGGAACCATAGTGGATTAGACCTTGAACTAGGTCCTTGACTCAGACTTCTACTAATCACACACTGCATGAATCAATTG
>UESW01002070.1:203376-234353 GCA_900491605.1 Calamus simplicifolius | reverse complement strand
TGTTGGCTAATCTCTCACTGGAAATCCCAACTCTGAATGGCAGAAAATGGGCTGACTTCGTCAATCTGTCTACAATGACCCACACCGCATCATTGCTCCTAGGGGTCTTAGGCAGACCAGTCACGAAGTCCATAGTGATCTTCTCCCATTTCCATTGTGGAATCATCAGAGATTGAAGAGGTCCCGCAAGCCTTTGATGTTCAGCCTTCACTTGCTGACATATTAAACATTTGGCCACATACTGAGCAATCTCTCTTTTCATTCCCTTCCACCAAAAATTTTCTTTTAGGTCTCTGTACATCTTGGTGCCTCCTGGGTGCACTGTATAGGGAGAGTAGTGGGCCTCCCTCAGAATTTCTGCTCTTAGTTCCATCGCATTTGGCACACAGAGCCTGCCATCAAATCTCAGGGATTCATCCTCCATTATAGCAAATTCATTTTGAACCCCTGACTTCACAGCTTCTTTAATCTTTTGCAGGTCCAAGTCTTCTTTCTGGGAGGACTTGATCCTGTCTATCAGAGTGGGTTGGAGTACAAGTGCTGCTACCATCCCATCAGACCGCTGTACTCACAATCCAACCTCCAACTTCTCAAGGTCCCTCCAGATGTGAGGTTGAGAAGTGATCATAGAAGCTAACTCCGAGGAGGACTTCCTACTCAAGGCATCAGCTACCACATTGGCCTTCCCTGGATGATAGTGCAGGTTCATGTCATAATCTTTTAGTAGCTCCATCCACCTCCTCTGTCTCAAATTTAACTCCTTCTGAGTGAAGATGTATTTCAGACTTTTGTGGTCTGTATACACATCACATGTCTCTCCATACAGATAATGCCGCCAAATCTTCAAGGCAAAAATCGCGGCGGCCAACTCCAGGTCATGGGTAGGATAGTTTTGCTCGTATGGCTTTAACTGCCGGGAGGCATAGGCTATCACCTTCTCATTTTGCATCAGAACACATCCCAATCCCTTCCGAGAAGCATCCGTGAATAAGGTGAATCCTCCAGATCCTGACGGAAGGGTAAGGATGGGGGCTGATACCAGACGTTGCTTCAGCTCCTGAAAACTTCTCTCACACTCCTCAGTCCAATCAAACTTCGCTTGTTTTTGGGTCAAGCGAGTCAGGGGTAGAGCAATGCGAGAGAAGCCTTCCACAAATCTGCGATAATATCCAGCTAGCCCCACAAAACTTCTTATTTCAAACACATTGGAAGGCCTACACCAGTTAACAACTGCCTCAATCTTCTTTGGATCCACAGATATGCCATCTTTAGATATTATATGACCCAAGAATGATACTTGGCTCAACCAGAAGTCACACTTCTGCAACTTGGCATAAAGCTTTTACTCCCGAAGAGTTTGCAGAACAATCTTCAATTGGTCCACATGCTCCTCCTGGCTTTTAGAATACACCAGGATGTCATCAATGAACACCACCACAAACTGGTCCAATTATGGCTTAAAGATTCTGTTCATCAAATCCATGAATGCTGCCGGGGCATTAGTCAACCCAAACGGCATTACCAAGAACTCGTAGTGGCCATACCTAGTCTTGAATGCTGTCTTAAGCACATCCCCAGCCTTGACCTTGAGTTGATGGTATCCTAACCGAAGATCAATCTTCGAGAATACCCGAGCTCCTTGGAGTTGATCAAATAGATCATCAATCCTTGGCAGAGGATACTTGTTCCGCACTGTTACCCTATTGATTTCTCGGTAATCAATGTAGAGCCGAAGACTTCCATCTTTCTTTTTGACAAATAATACTAGAGCACCCCAAGGAGATACACTAGGTCTGATGAATCCCCGGTCAAGGAGCTCCTGCAATTGGCTCTTCAACTCTTTTAGCTCAGCTGGAGCCATATGGTACGGGGCCTTGGATACAGGTCCAGTGCCAGGGGCCAAATCAATAGTGAACTCAACCTCCCGATCTGGGGGTAATTCGGTCAAATCATCTGGGAATACATCAGGAAATTCCGAGCCACTGGAATATCCTCCAACTTGACCTCATCCTGCTGAAGATCTTTGACCACAGTAAGAAACCCTTGGCTACCCTTCTTCAAATACTTCACGGCCTGTAGTGCTGACATGAACACCGAGGCCAGATGCTCCTGACTTTCAGTAAAACTGAATTCAGGTTGATTAGGAATTTTGAAGATCACCATCTTCCTGAAACAGTCTACTGAAGCATGATAGGAGGCCAACCAGTCCATCCCAAGGATAGCATCGAATGATTTTAGTGGGAGGACGATTAGATCGGCCTTCAATCTCCTATCCCCCATGTTAATCAGGCAAGATCTGCATACTGAGTCTACCCTCATAACATCACCATTTGGGAGAGCAATGCACAACTCCTGCACTAGGGGAACGGGTGTCAAAGATTCATCCTTGGTGAGATATGTGCTAGATACAAATGAATGCGTGGCACCCGGATCTACTACGAATTGAGCATAAGCATTGCCTACTTTAATTATACCTGTCACAACGGAGTTGGAAGCGGCAGCATCCTATTGTGTGAGAGTAAAGACTCTTCCCTGGGTCCTAGGCTGCTGCTGCTGGCCTCTGCCCTGATCCGCAGGAGGCTGCTGATCCCTCCGAAGGGGACAAGTGGCTATCTTGTGACCCACCTGCCCACATATGAAGTAGGCACCAGCCGTCCCACGGCACCACTTGCCTGGATGGGAGTTTCTGCATTGAGGGCAACGAGTTTCCGTACTCTTAGGTCCTAAGGGGGCCTGATAAGGACCTTTCTTCTTGGCATGTCCTGAAGACTGGCCAGAAGGAGGCCCCTTCTTCTTCCTCTGTTGCTGCTCCCACTGCTTATGGACCACACCCATATCTCTCTCAATCACCAGGGCCTTGTTCACCACAGCACTGAATGTGGAGAGTTCAAAGGCATTGACTGCTTGCATCAGTCTAGGCCTCAGTCCCTCGGTGAACTTGATAATCTTGGCTCTCTCAGTGGCGGCTATGTCTGGAGCAAACCGAGCCAACCAGGTAAACTCGGCTTCATATTGTGCCATAGAGAGGTTTCCTTGCTCCAGTTTGACAAACTCTGACTGCATCTGCCTCTGCACACTATTGGGGAAGTATTTATCATAGAAGACTTCCTTAAACTCTCCCTAGGAAATAGTTCGTCCATCCATTCGCTGCTCCACAAGTAGCCACCAATTATATGCCTTCCCCTGAAGGAGGTAGGTAGCGAATCTGATTCGCTCCTCCTCTTGGCTACCATGAGCTACAAAGGCTTTCTCCATCTCCCTCATCCATTTTTCAGCATTGGCAGGGTTAGTAGATCCACAAAAGGGAGCAGGGGCCAAGCTCTTGAACTCAGCAAAGCTCTGGCCCCCTCCCCGCCAGGGCTGGGATGGAGCCGACTGAGCAGGCTGCGGAGCGGGAGAGGCAGGCCGAGCAGGCTGGATTTGCTGAATCTGTTGCTGCATGGCTTGCATAGCCTGCGACATTCCTGCCAGAGCCTGAAGCAACTAGGCTTGAAATTGTGGTTGATCATTGTCAGCTAAATTAACGGAACCAGAGCCTCCGGAAGCTTGCTGGCCTCCCTGCTGGCCCGAGTCACCAGCCTGGGAGTTCTCAATGGGCCGCAGACTCCTAGTGCGACGTAGCATTCTTAACTCCTGCCAGAGTTAGGTTCCAGTTAATAACCTTGTAAACCACAAAATTCAGGCTTCCAAAATATATTACTCGAAATTTTTTAATAAAGTTATCGCCCTCCCAATGCAATCCTAATGTTCTGCCTAGTGTCATCTGGTGTTTGTCCCTAAGGTTAAACATAGGCTCTGATACCACATAAGCTGTCACGCCCCAGACCCTATATTGGATCTAGAGGTGGCAACCCGCCGCATGCCGGGCATGCAAGGCGTCCCAAAATATAACATTTAATACAAGAAGGGGTAATAATTATATTTCGTCCAATTTAAATGGTTCTTAATATAAACCATAATCATATGTTTTAGGCTACATGCCAAAATACATAATTCAATGGGGTTACAACAAGGTACTGGATCTAAGTCACTCTGATAGCTGCTCCAACTACCCCATATCCCCATCTTCAGTTCTGTGGCTCTGAAAAACATTGTGAGATTTAAATGAGCTCACACTCAATAAGTAAGCCAACTATAATGTAATTTAATCACTTCATGCTTTTATAAACTAAATTTTTTCATAATAAATATCTGCCAAGCTTCCATATTTCAGATACATTTTACCATGTTATCAAAACATGCATCATATGCTCAAAATAAATTTTGGAAGCAATTGTCATATCTAGTATATCAAGAATATACAATTTCAGGATAAAACCACTGTACCACTGTAAATAGCATGTAAAAAATGTATTTTTATACCAATGTCCCACGGCCACACACTATGTACACAGAATACCCCCCTCGGGTGTATCTTCCTAAATATCCCCTAGGAGTCAGGGTCCTGGAACCAGTGTCATGCACTCACATCCTGCCATATCCGGCTACAACACACCCCAAGAGTGTGTTCTCCATATACCCCCTATGGAGATGGGTTCCGGTGCCATGTGGCATAATATTGCCATATCCTGTCACAACACACCTCCTGGGTGTGTGTGCTCCATATACCCCCTATAAAGTTGGGTCCCGGTGCCAAGTGAGTCATGCAATATCACATCATACCATATCATAGCGGACCATAGTGGGACATATCATCATATACACAAAGTATCATTTGCTAAATAGCATGTATCATTGCAAAAATGCAATCCATATACTTTTCATAAAAATATGTCACATACACATGTATATTTATAAAACCTTTAACAATTTCAAAGTCATGCCAATTGATCAGTTGTCCACATAGATACCCAATTATTTATAAAATATAATAAATAATAAACTAATCATAGCAAAGGCTCATTTGCAAATAATAAAACCAATCCATTTTCTTATTTTGTGATATATAACAATATAACATTTAAATACATAATTTTCATATTTTGATAATTTATGAAAACTATGATAAATGACTTACTTACCTTCTGGCGCTAATCCAAAGATGTAATTCGGCTATTTAAGCACCTGGGTACCTACAGCATCAATTTCCTAATTTTTAGTCCCCAAAAGTAGCATATCAAAATAGCTTTTAGCTCTACCCAGTTTTAATCTCGGGGCCAACTTGGGGCTTGAATATCTCCCACTACATAAGCCCAAATGGAAAAATAAAAATACTCCCAGAAACTATAATCAACACTGATCCGGGGCATATTTTTATTTTTCCATTTTTGGCCCAATACAGGATTCAAATCGCGGCCCAAAAATGGCTCGCGAAACGGCCCAATAGGGCCCAAAAGTGGGGAACGGCCCGAACTTGCCCGCTCCCCCAATCTCCCCCGCCTCCCCTGTTTCGTCCGAAACAGGGGAAGCGTGTGCCGGCGGCCGGGGCCACCGCCGGCCACTTCCCGGAGGGGCCCGGCCACTGCCGACCGGCCTGGAGCCGGCCGCTGCCGCGGCCGAGCTCCTCCCCATCTCTTTCTTCCTCTATTTCTCTCTCTTTCTCCCGTTGCCCGCCGCAGTCTCTATCCATGCCGGTGGCATGGCCGGCCGGACCTCCACCGGACGTTGCCCCGGTGCCGGTGGAGGCCGCCGACTGCAGCCCGGGCCCGGCGAGCCGGCGGGCACTCTGCCAGGCCCGAACCAAGCCGCGGAGCGGCTTGGTTCCGCGATGAAGGGAGGGCCGCCCGGTGGCCCTCCGCTGCCCCACTCCGGCCGCCTCGAGCGGCCGGAGCCTCCTCCTCCTTCCTCCTCCAGCCGCCTTGAGTGGCCGGGCATGGGAATGGGAGGAATCCCTCCGATTCCCTCTCTCTGTCACCCGTCTCTCTGCCGAAACAGTGGACGAAGGGGGAAGAATTACCTAAGCTCGTTGATGGTGGTGGATGAAGGGGAAGGCTCCCTCCTCCCTCCCCATTTATAGTAGCTCGGAGAGGCCGCCTCAGCGCTTGTGAGAAGAGGGGCGCTGCCCTCTTTGACCGGCGGAGCTGGGGAGCCGCCCGCGTGCGGTACGGCTGCGGCGCCTCCCCCTCCTCCGGTCCAAGAAGACGGAGGATCCGGGGCTCACAAAGTGCTATATTCCTAATCTTATTTCTGATCTTTACTCTTGAGATCACAGTTACCGAACTGTCTTCTTTATTTTGTACCCTACAAGGGTCAACATAGACACAAGATGATTAATTAATTACATCAAAAATTTTAATACAAACACAACTTAATTATTAAATAGATAACATGCTATATGGTATACATAGTTTATTCAATAAATGGATCATATGGTGATATGTAACCTAATTGCTTGGGTAAGCAATTATAAAAGATTTTATCAAAATAGTTCGAATCTGCTACAAGCTTGACAAGCGTTCTTCATCTTGATCATCTGAAGGGCAAGTTGGTTGAAGATTCTACAAAGTATCCTAAAAATTAGATCAATCAAAGATGGTCTCTAGCTCAGTTAAGGGATGCCCTATAAAGCATAGGTTTCGAGACATTGGCCTAAGCGACATCTTCCAAGTATTTCGACAACTCTCAAAGCCAACTATAATTAGCAAAGGTTTGTAAAGTTCAGGTATTAGCCTTGATTGGTAAAAATTCCTTAGGTTTGAGCATCAACCTTTATTGATTAAGTTTTATTGAAATTTGGGCGCTAACCTTGATCTACGGAGCTTCCTTAAATCTAGATGCTAACGTCGATAACCAACATTCATTAAGTTTCAAGCATTGATTTGAGAGGCTTGATATAAAAACAGTTACTTTCAGCGGTTCTTCAAGCTAATATAAGATTGGCAATAGATCTTTTTAACGTCTAGATATCGACCTAAAGATTAGCCTATCTGAGACCAATAATAAGACTGACCAATGCTCATAATTGTTGAGCTCGATCTAAACTGATATGGCAAACTAACATTTATGAGTTGTTGAGCTTGGCATAAGCTACTGATCCAAGTCGATTAAAATAGCCAATGTTTGAGCTCCATGTAAAGATGACCAATATGAGATTACTGGATCATTAGAGAAGAGCCAAATAAACCTAAGATAGATTGACCATGCAAAGGTTGGAACTGCTTTCATAGCTTCAACATGGATTTTATGCTCAAGCTTCAAAAGTAGAGGATAAATAATGTGGTTTAATTAAAAGGTAGCAAGACATGGTCAAGTAGATTATTTTACATATCCTTTCAAAGATGAAAGCCTCATTCATAAAAGATTTTTATTAAAACCACCGACTTATTTGAGACTTTTCTCAATAAAAGCATATATCAGTTTGAATAGGAATCTATCATCCTATTTGAAAATGACTCCATTACTTTTGTTGTTTTATTTGAAAATCACATCTATCAAAGTCATTCTATACAAAGACCTGGCTCTAATAATGAATCTTTCATACGTCTACAAAAGCAACCTAAAACTTATAGATAAACGTGTAAAACAATCAATAACGTACCTAATGTGATTTAGATCAACATGACACTTCAAAATAAAGTAAAGCAGCGAAAATAGTATTGAGGATTACCTCCCGCCATCGTTCCGGCCTCGGGATAAAATAATAAAAGGAAGAAGCTTTGAATTCTGGTTCTTCTGGTCCTTTCTCTACCCAGATCGATGGTGTGTGGTTTTCTCATATCGTAGAGCAGGTACCAGGGACCAATTTTATATACACAAATCCTCCAGAAATTTCTGTCATCATAGAGATTTCCGGAGCACGTTCGGGCGATGGTTACGGAGTCGCAAACTCACTCTCGCTGTTTTGCACGTTCAAATTTTAAAATACATAAACCACAAAATCAGGAGTTGGTTATTCCCCTGGCCAGTAGGAATCTAAATTAACCAACATTCTTCCACTTGGTCTATGTATTTTCTACCATGCACGATATTAACATACGGATAATGGCAACAGTTCCTCTAAATGTGAGTATTGTCTTCCATGTATCACAATATGTTACACTTCCCAACATAGCCCAAATAACTTAATGAATAAACCCTATGTTTATTCGTGGTCCAAACATAATGATATTCCTCAAAACAAACAAATATGTATACAACTTAAAGGAGAAATATCCAAACTGAATAAGAGTTTCATTGAAGAACAAGTATATACAATGACATTACATCACGGAACTAAGTCCCATTCGCGCTACATGATCCTTGAAACCTTTTGGTGGCATACCTTTAGTCAGAGGATCCGCGATCATCAATTCAGTGCTGATGTGTTCAATAACCACTTTCTTTTCTTTAACACGCTCTCTTATGGCTAAGTACTTAATGTCGATATGTTTACTACGACTACCACTCCTATTGTTCTTAGCCATAAAAACAGCAGCTGAATTATCACAGTACAATGTCAAGGGCCTCAAAATAGAGTCCACAACTTTAAGCCCAGATATGAAACTCTTCAACCATATACCGTGTGAGGTAGCTTCAAAACAAGAGATGAACTCAGCCTCCATAGTGGAAGTAGCAGTCAAGGTCTGCTTTGCACTCTTCCATGATACAGCTCCATCAGCTAACATAAACACGTAACCTGACGTTGATTTATGTGAATCAATACAGCCAGCAAAGTCTGCATCACTATATCCAATGACTTCCAACTTCTCAGTCCATCTATACATGAGCATGTAATCCTTGGTTCCTTGAAGGTATCTCATAACCTTCTTGCAGCCCGCCAGTGGTCAACACCTGGATTACTCTGATATCTCCCAAGCATTCCAACAACAAATGCAATGTCAGGCCTGGTACAAACCTGAGCATACATAAGGCTTCCAATAGCTGAAGCATATGGAATGGGTCTCATCTGTTCGCGTTCGAACTCATTTTTGGGACACTGATTCAAGCTGAATCTATCACCTTTCACAATGGGTGCTACACTCAGTGAACAATCTTTTATGCGAAACCTTTCTAGAACCTTGTTGATATAGGTCTCTTGAGACAAGCCCAAAATTCTAGATCTATCTCTATGGATCTTTATGCCAATGACATAAGATGCCTCACCCATATCCTTCATATCAAAGTTCTTTGAGAGAAATTATTTCACCTCATATAGCAAACCCTTGTCATTAGTCGCAAGCAAAATGTCATCCACATATAACACAAGAAAGCAAATCTTGCTCCCACTGACCTTTTGGTATATACAAACATCCATGATGTTTTCTTCAAAGCCAAATGAAGTAATAACATCATGAAATTTCAAATACCATTGTCAGGAGGCTTGCTTTAATCCATATATGGACTTATTCAGCTTACAGACTAAATTCTCACCACTACTAGAGGAAAATCCTTCTGGTTGTTTCATGTAAACCTCTTCCTCTAGATCACCATTGAGGAACGCCGTTTTCACATTCATCTGGTGTAACTCTAAATCAAAATGAGCCACCAATGCCATGATTACACGAAAGGAGTCCTTTTTAGATACAGGAGAAAAGGTCTCCGTGTAATCTATTCCTTCCCTCTGAGTAAATCCTTTGGCAACAAGTCTAGCCTTATGTCTCTCAATGTTGCCTTCTGAGTCTTTCTTAGTTTTAAAGACACACTTACAACCAATGGCTTTTACACCATCAGGCAACTTGACAAGATCCCAGACTTTGTTAGATGCCATAGAATCCATCTCTTCTTTCATGGCTTTGTACCACAAGTCAGATACATTAGAACTCATGGCCAGTGAAAACGTTTCAGGATCATTTTCGGCTCCAATATTGTAGTCACATTCTTGCAGATACACAACATAATCACTAGGAATTGCTGGTCTCCTAGTCCTAGTAGACCTCCTCAATGTTGCCTCAACATTCTCCTGTGAAACAGGATCATGTTGCTCAACAGGTTGTTCAACAATTTCGGGTATTTGCTGAACTTCAAGGTCTACTGGATTTGGATCAGCAGTTTGTGGAATCTCTTGGACCTGTTGCTCAACATGTGCACGAACACAAGGCGCACTGTGAACTACAACAATCGGTCCACTACTTGAAGTGGAGCATTGAGCATCTTGATGACCTTTCCCAAGACCAAGGTCTTGAAAATGATCGCTCCCACTAATTAAGTCGTTTTCAAGAAATTTAGCATTTCTTGATTCCACAAATCTAGTGCTATGAGAAGGATAATAAAATCTATATCCCTTGGATCTTTCGGCATAACCAACAAAATATGCACTTAAGGTCCTCGGGTCCAACTTCCTTTCATGTGGATTATAAATCCTCACCTCAGCTGGGCAACCCCAGACGCGTATATGTCGCAAACTCGGTTTTCAACCTTTAAACAACTCAAAATGTGTCTTTTGGATAGCCTTGGTTGGAACCCGGTTTAATATGTACACCGCTGTCTTAAGGGCTTCAGTCCATAAGGACCAAGAAAGTTTGGAGCTGGCAAGCATGCTCCTTACCATGTCCATTAATGTTCGGTTTCTTCTTTCAGCTACACCATTCTGATCTGGAGAACTAGGTAAGGTGTATTGGGCAACAATCCCACAATCTTGAAGAAACTTTGCATATGGATCGGTAGCTTGTCCACTCTCAGTGTATCTACCGTAGTATTCTCCTCCCTATCAGATCTTACGATCTTGATTCGTTTGTCACATTGTTTCTCTACTTCAGCCTTAAAAATTTTGAAAGCATCAAGTGCCTCACTTTTGTTGTTCAATAAGTAGAGATACATGTAACGCGAATAATCATCAATAAAGGAGATGAAATACTTATTACGGTATGCATCTATATCAGGACTACAAATGTCTATATGAATTATTTCTAACAATTGAGAACTCCTCTTTGCACCTTTGTTTGACTTGTTAGTCTGCTTACCTTTAATGCAGTCTACACAAGTACTAAAGTCAGTCCAATCAAGAGTACTAAGTACTCCATCATGTACCAACCTCTTGATTCTATCAATGGAGATATGACCTAATCTCCTGTGCCATAAATTAGACGAATTCTCATCAACGACACATCTTTTAACACCAACATGCATAGAAGAATAGTGATTGTTATTTTCTAAATTAAGACGAAAAAGACCATCAGACAATGTACCACATCCAATAATCTCAGATCCATAAGAAATACTGAAAGATGAATCCGAAAATTTAAAGGAATATCCACAAGATACAAGTCTTGAAACAGAAACTAAATTCCTAGCAAAACCAGGAATATAAAATGTCTTTTCCAAACTTAAAATAAAACCACTATCTAAAACAAGTTTGCAAGTTCCAATGGCTTCCACATGTGATGACATCTTGTTTCCAGAATAGATGCAGCATTCACTTCCCACTGGTTTCCGCAGGTCTTGCAATCCTTGCAAGGAGTTGGTAACATGGATTGAAGAACCAGAGTCAATCCACCATGTGTCTTGAGTAACATTAATCATGTTAGATTCATAACAGACAAAAGAGAGTTGAGTACCCTCTTCCACAGCAAGTCTACCCTCCTCTTGAACACACATGGTCATAAGTTCATTAATTGACCATTTATCCTTATATGTGTTATAAGAGATCTTAAATGGGGCATATTGCGGTGGTAAAGTGTTGAGAATGTAATGCACTAGAAAAGAGTCAGACATCTCAACTTCAAGTCTCTTCAATTGAGCCGCAATGTCCCTCATCCTCATAATGTGGTCACATACACCGCGTATACCACTCAGTTTTATGGATGAGAACTGGTGAATTAGGGTGCTAGCTAAAGCCTTGTCTGAAGATACAAATTGATCATCGATCGCCTTCAGCAAGTCACGGACATTGTCATAATGCTCAAGGGAACCCTGATGCCATCTGAGATCTTGGTCTTTATGAACATTATTGAGAGACGATTAGATCGCTCCCATTTTTCATAAAGAACAGAATCTTCAGGAGGCGGTTCATCCTTCCTTATGGCGTAATCAATGTCCTTGCACCCTAGATGAAGGAGAGTTCTCTCCTTCCAAATTTTATAATTGTCCCCTCTGAGCTCAGGAACATCACAAATCATATCAGAGAAATTAACAGGCTGACAAACTGCAAAAATTAAATAACCATACTCATGTTACAAAATTTTGAAGCTCTTTAAACAATATGACATATCTACCAATGTAAAATACGTCAAAATATGAATCTACTGACATAAAACTTGCTTGTAGGCTGAAGTATTAATTCAATTAGATTCACATTTAAACTATATGATAAAATTATCAAATTATACCCTTTAATTTCTAATCCCTGTGGGTAAATTAGAAAATATAATTTGACATTTTATCCTAATTAATTATATAAATATAACAAAATTTTTCTATGGAATAAATTTTATTATATCCATATAATTAATTATAATTAATGTCTATTATTTATGTGATTTATTAACTTTATTATATAATTTTATAATTAAGGATGCTGTGGCTACTCCTTAATTATTTAATTGTATTTATCACTTAGACATTATTTAAATTTTATACTCAATTATGTCACTTAAGATGCATGCATAATTCATAAAATTTACACACACAAATTCTAAATATAATTGAACATAAATATGACAGGCTAATGGCCCATCACTTAATGAACGAGCCAATAGCCCGTCATCCTCACCCAATTCCAATAGTTTAATTTAACCAAAATATCTCAATCACCTTAAAATTTTCGGATCAGATGTGTCCAGACTGCTGCAATCCAGTCTGCTACAGTTCAAATTATGTGCACGGCCCAGCCTCACTGTTGACCCAAACAACAGAGCCAATCAAATGCTGGATCAGTTCTAATTGGGTCAGATGTCCGTTGGGCTAGGGCATGGCCCAGGACGCTGGGCCAGCGCCTGGCCCACCCAGGCGCTACCAACGCCTGGGTGTTGCCCACGCTGGTTGGCAACCAGCGTTGGCGCTGGTTGGCAACCAGCGTTGGCGCTGGCAGGCAGCCAGCGCCCAGCCAGCGCCTGGGCGCTGGCGTCCATTTTTTTTTAATAATGATGGGTGCTGGCAGTCAGCCAGCGCCCAGCCACCCAGCCATGGGCGCTGGCATTCAAAAAAAAATTTAATAATGCCATGCCCTTTTTTTTATTATTATCGGCACGTTTTCAGTAAGAAATGTTTTTCATCCGTCCTTATCCTGTGTGCACATATCCGAAGCAAGGAAACTCATGCTTCCTCTTTTATGGTGATTTGATTATGAGATATTTGGATTTATCTTTATTCAAACTATATCCAAAAGAATGAGTGAACAGATAAATGCATGCTTCATGGCATAAGACTTATCGATCAATCTCTTAAATAAAAATGAATTAAATAACTGAATATTTAGAGTTTATCGGATCTTATGCCCTTTCAGATGATTCTTGATGATCTATTAACTCTCCCGGTACGCAGGCAGTTGGGTCAAACGCACCAAGGTACTACAGCAGCCTCCCTTATTGGTACGTTATTGGTACGTCCCTAATATCCCTACCGTACGCCCGTTGGGTAAATAATCCAGGGTACTATCAGTAGCCTCCCCTTTGGACTATTCCTAAAATAAGAGAAATAGAAATCAAGAACGTCTTACCCCTCTTTATTTTTTGATCAGGATAAAATTTTAAATATATTTTCTAATATTTAAAACAAAATCCAACATAAAGAAGAGCCCAAAAGCAGAAAGCATTCGGCCAAAACGAGACAGAAGCGTCATTGCTCTGATACCAAATGTAAAACAACCAATAACGTGCCTAATGTGATTTAGATCAACATGACACTTCAAAATAAAGTAAAGCAGCGGAAATAGTATTGAGGATTACCTCCCGCCATCGTTCCAGCCTCGGGATAAAATAATAAAAGGAAGAAGCTTTGAATTCTGGTTCTTCTGGTCCTTTCTCTACCCAGATCAATGGTGTGTGGTTTTCTCATATCGTAGAGCAGGTACCAGGGACCAATTTTATATACACAAACCCTCCAGAAATTTCTGCCATCATAGAAATTTTCGGAGCACGTTCGGGCGATGGTTACGGAGTCGCAAATTCACTCCCGCTGTTTTGCATGTTCAAATTTTAAAACACATAAACCACAAAATCAGAAGTTAATTATTCCCCTGGCCAGTAGAAATCTAAATTAACCTTTTTATCAAAACCACCGACTTATTTGAGACTTTTCTCAATAAAAGCATATATCAGTTTGAATAGGAATCTATCATCCCATTTGAAAATGACTCCATTACTTTTGTTGTTTTATTTGAAAATCACATCTATCAAAGTCATTCTATACAAAGACCAGGCTCTAATAATGAATCATTCATACGTCTACAAAAGCAACCTAAAACTTATAGATAAACGTATATCTCTCCGTTTATTTAAATTCTGAATAGCTTATTGACTTAAATATTAAATGGTCTTTCTTAAAGAAAAAACTTTGAAACTCTTTATATATATATATATATATATATATATATATATATATATATATATATATATATATATATATATATATATATATATGTTCATGAAGAAAAGGTAGATTGTTTGGCTGGAAGATACTTTATCGTTGGAATGGAAACGCATCTTATTCATTAATATTTATAAATAATTTTAAATATCAATAAAATTAATTATAAAAATAGTTAAATAAGTTTACCGGTAACATAGTACCTTCGGTATCATTAAAAAGGCTTTAGAAAATTTAGATGAATTATCTCTACGTCTCGGTTACCTCTTGCGAGCTCATTTCAGCTTACATTACAAGACATTTCAAAAATAACAAAGGAGCTATACATCATAAGAATAAAAATACAAAATAAAGCTAGTCATTGTGTGAAGATAACAAAAGAGCTAGACATCATCCAATATACATAAGCGACATCTTAATGTCTTTACTCCTTTTGTGTCCCTTCTCCACCTACTACCATACGGCCAAAAAAAAAAAAAAAGAGAGAGAGGGCAAATCTTGAAGGAGCTGTCTACAATGCTCCTCATCATTTTCAAAATCATCTAAATGGTTTATTATTATTTACAATATTTTGTTAAATAAATTGATTATTTCAATTAAGCGTTCCTAATGTCTCAAAGCCTCTTATAACTTAAAAGTTCTAATCTCAGTCCCTTTCTTCTGTCATAAAGAACTTCTTTTCTTCTCCTATAGCAATGATCAATCCGGCTCCTTCTCTCTTGTTCACTCCCTTTTTTATTTTTATTTTTTATTTTTTTATGATACAAACGGAAATCACACCACTCTAGGGTGACTCAATCCTACACTATCAGAATACAAAAGTAAGTTCAGACCAGGAGGACACCAGTCACCGAGCTTCCAGCACCAGAATCCAGAATGATCAGCCACTCTAGCGGCGATACAGTCAGCCGCTGAGTTGGCTTTCCTGAAGATATGACTGATTTGTATGCTATGAATCCCCTGTAGGAGAGAACGAATATCAGAGATCAAAGGGTTGGTAGGCGACTGCGCGCAATGATCCTGGCGAAGCCACCAAATCACCGTGATGGCATCACCCTCAAGGATAATACGACAGGCATCAAGACTGCGAATAGTACAGGAAACTCCAGCCCAAGCAGCATAAAGCTCCGCACCGACGAATCGAGGTGTCCAAATCCCCCAGTAGCAATCATAGTTCCGTCAAAACCCCGAATGACATAACCTGATCCAGCTGATCTGCCTCGAACACTCCCATCAAAGTTAATTTTGACAAACCCTGAAGGAGGGGGTTCCCAAGAAATAAAGACCGTTCTCCGATGCGCTGCCGAGGCAGCATGGGAATCCTAGAGGCCAGGACTATCAAAATTACAAACTAGACGATGGGACGTGTACTCAGTAGATAAGGACAAGGCAGTCCGCACAACCCTAAAAGATGAAGTAGGCTCCTGAGTAAAGATAATCCGGTTCCGAAATAACCAGATTTAGTAAGCAATGTAAGCCCTCGTCTACCTCTCTTTATGTTGGCAATTTTAATCCATCCATTACAAAGGTGCATTTGACTTGTACAGATTTATCTTGTTTCTTTTTTTCAGTGAAAAGTTATGTTATCAACGAAGCACTATGAGACTATTTTTTTGATTGGATCAGCTCAAAAACAAATGCAATATATTCTTTCTTTTTTTTCTTCTCATATTTTCTTTCATAATTGTACATACCAATCTCACACGCACCATCAATCGAATTGGTTATCTGTTTACTGAACCTGATAATACACCAAAAATAAATCAAACATTCAGAAAGTATTAAAAAAAACAAGAAAGAAAGAATGTTGAACACTATAGCAAAAATTATTTTAAAATAAAAGGACTAAATTATAAGAATTAAAATTTTAATAATTAAAATAAATTTTGAACAAAAATTTGGAAATTAAAAGTATATTTTAACCTTATATATATTAACCTTAAAGAAAAAAAAAAAAAGAATCCTTGTCCATGAATTGGATCATCGCCTCAGCTAAATCCATGTTCATTCTGTCATTGGAATGACTAAGGTAGTGTTTGATAGCTCAAAAGCTATCCCTCGATAAATGTACAGAATAACATTTATCTAGAGGATAGTTAAGGAAATAAGCACCTTTTTTAAAATTACAAATCTGCCATCAAGGGATAACTTTAGTTGTTCCTTGATTTCCTAGGGAATAAGTTCAGGGGATAACCCATGGTTAAACATGGATTATATGGATTATCCCCTGTGGTTAAACTTTTTCAGACCTATCCCCTCTAGCTATAACATTTGAGAATAAAAATGATATCCATAGAATATCCTCTCTTATTTCCTATATCAAACAAACACTGCCTAAGGATATGTTTGATAACTCAAAAGCTATCCCTGAATAAATGTATAGGATAGCATTTATCCATAAAATAGCTAAAAAAATAAGCACATTTTTAAAATTACAAGTCATCAAGAAATAACTTTAATTATTCATAAATTTTTTAAAAAAATAAGTTCAAAGAATAATTTATAATTAAATATAAATTATCTTCTCTAATTAAACTTTTTCAGATCTATTTTCCTTATCCTCGTATTAAACACTGCTGATACGATGGTTCCGGTCCGGTTCGGATTCTCTCGAACCGCACCGAGACGGTCCGGCTCAGACATTTTAACATTAAAAATTCGAGCATCGTCCCCTTCGAGCCACCTCGTTATTTTGCATGTACGGCATCTTTCCTTGCCTTCCACCTGTCCCCACTTCATCCCTATCCTTCCTTATACCACCGAATATCTCGTCCCGTATCCCGTATCCCAAAAAACCGCCACCAACTCTCAGCGGCGCCGTTATTCTTACATCCCGCAAACCTAACCCCGGTTATTCCAACCCCGGTTAAGTTACCACGAGTACCAGCTTTACGATATATATATACTCGTTATTCCCCCGTCTCTGAACCCAGGCGCTATAGCCGCGAAAGCGAGGCAAAGGAGAACGAGATGGTACTTGGGGAAGGAAATTATCGCAATCCGACGGTCCAGGTGCCTCCGTGGCCTGGATTCGATGACCCGACGGGCGGGATGCAGCTCTCCCTCCCAGTCAGCGGCGTCACCAGCGAGGAGGTGCTCGCCGCGCTGCAGCGGTTCCTCCCTTCGAACAACGAGCCGCTGGAGGACTCTGAGGAGCCGCTGGACTTGGCGGTGGACGCGTTCTCCTGCGACGAGTTCCGGATGTACGAGTTCAAGGTCCGGAGGTGCCCGCGCGGGCGGTCGCACGACTGGACGGAGTGCCCCTACTGCCACCCCGGCGAGAAGGCCCGCCGCCGGGACCCCCGACGCTTCCTCTATTCCGGCGCCGCCTGCCCGGAGTTCCGGAAGACCGGCCGTTGCGAGCGAGGCGACGCCTGCGACCTTGCCCACGGGGTCTTCGAGAGCTGGCTCCACCCGGCGCGGTACCGGACCCAGCCCTGCAAGGATGGCACCGCCTGCCGCCGCCGCGTCTGCTTCTTCGCCCACACCCCCGCCCAGCTCCGTGTCCTCCCCCAGAGCCCCCGCTCGTCGCCGCAGGCCGCACCGGAGTCGTACGACGGAGCGCCGGCCTGGCGGTCAAAGATTCTACTATCTTCGCCGAGATCGACGCTGATCTCGCCCCCCATGTCGCCGACGTCGGAGTCGCCGCCGGTTTCGCCGGTGGGGACGGCGGCGGTGGACGAGGTTCTGTCGGTGATGAGGAAGCTGCAGTTGAGCAAGGCGAAATCGATGCCGTGCTCTAGGGGGGTTGGGATTGAGGGTATTGGTGGTGGATTTGGTTCGCCGAGAGGTGTTGGGGCGTTCAGGGCGGGATTTATCACCTTGCCGTCGACGCCGACGGCGGCGGGGGGATATGGGCGGGGGAGGGAGGAGGCGAGGGAGTTCGGGAGGGGAACGAGGGGTAAGTCGTTCGCGAGTTCAGGAAAAGAAGAGCCGGCGGAGGGGTGTTCGGACGCCGGCGGAGGCGGCACCGCCGCCATCGGTTTGCCGGATTTAGGGTGGATTTCGGAGCTGGTGAAGTGAAGTGAGGCAAACGCTAGATGGATACTTATCCGGAGTGAAAAATAAAACATTACCCCAGAAAAAGTTAAAAAAAAAAAAAACTGGAGGAAAGAGAGCGAGAGGATTTATTAGGGGGTTATTTGGCTGCCTGATTTATTTCATAATTGCTGATATAAATCAGAAAAAAAATCTGTGTAAATATGATGGAGATAAACTCTTTTAGCTCTTTGGGATTTGGCAGAAAAGATTTGATGAGTAGATGACTCATGATTTCTATCGCGTTGAGAAGCGGAATGCTGATGCTGAAGAGGTACAAAAGGAGGAGGAGGCTTTGTAATTTTATTATGAGGTTTTCTGCGAGTTAATTCCATTATCCAGATCTCTATTTTGAATGTAAATATGATGATGAATATGATGTTCAGTTATTCCCAGATCTTGTAATTAATCGTAAAGCGCCATGCTCTTTTCCAAAAGAAAAATGTATAAATTAAGGGATATAAAAGGAAGAGTTCAAGTATTTTTTTTTTTTTTTTTTTTTTTTTTTTTGAACAAGCAACTGATTACATCATCATTCTGATACGATCAAGCTCGAAAGGTTAAAAAATAAAATTTGTTGAAGTATACTAGAGCATGAGTCCTTTACTTTTAAATCCAAAGTTCAAAGTAATGACCAGTTGGCTTTCTAATATATATATATATATATATATATATATATATATATATATATCCAATTTTAATCAGACTTAATCAATATTAATAAAATATCTAACTTCAATAATAAAAAAAAAAATTGAACAATAAAATTATAAATTCTTAAGATACGATTAGCATAAAAAAGTATTTATTCTGATCAGAAAGACAGAGGAGGAGTCTAGAAAGTTAAATTCATATAGCATCAACATGGCTTTATCTAACTTTCGAATAACAAAAACTGTTTCTAAAAATTTATCATCAAAGTTTAAGTATCCTCTTCAACATACTGTACATGCTCGACTCCAAGGCCAATAATAATTTAAAATTAGGTTTCTATTGATGCACTGTTTTGTTTTTTCTAAGCTGCTGCATGGCTTATGTGCGCGAGAAAACGACGGCTTGCAAGGGGGTTCGAGCAAACGGCAGGAGCCGCGGTGGAAAATAATGTATGTATATTTTTAAATTTGTCCCTGCCCATTGTAACATATAATAAGTATTATAATATCTAGCTAGTGGAAAGTGTCCGGAGAAACGAGGATTGGATGAGGATAAGAGGTTGCTTTCTAATTAAAAAATTACAAGTTGGGGCGCACGTCGATTGTCTCATGAGGTAGATGTGGATGGGACGGCCATCCCAATGGGTTTTAAAAAATTCCCAGGCGTTTAAACTTGGGAAGATAAGGCTTGTCTCGTTTTGCAGTTTGGTCCTCTCGTTGTGTTTTTTTTTTTTTTTGTTTTCTAACACTGCTCTGATGGGAAAGATGGGATCGAAGTTTTCTGTTGATGGGATCGATTATTCCAGAATTGTTGATGAAGTCTTCCAGTGGGCTTGAAGTTCACTTTAGACTTCTCGTAAAATTGTTTCCCTTCTTTTTATTATTATTATTTTTAGAATAAGTCCATAGCTGCTGACATGATATGGATGGCCTTTTCCAATTAAAAATCACGGCCAGGCGTGATTTAAGGGTTGATTCTTCTTCTTTTTTAAAAAAAAAAAAAAAGCTTCAATCCATCGTTCAAAGCTCCGTCCAATTACCTTCTACACCGTTTTTCATACTTTTGAGCTTCACATTATTTACGAGTTACGACACTTTTCATGTAAACCAAAAAAAAAAAAAAATTATTAAAAAAAGTCATGATCTGAACTTGACAGCCATCCAATGTTGTACAGCTTAGATTTCTCTGAAGCATTATAGATTTTATTTATCCAAATGTTGTGTAGCCTGAATTTACCTACATAGACCATATAGATTATAAACAAAACTAAGATATTATAAATTTAAAAAAAAATAAAAGATTTGATTGAATTTAATTAATAGGACTAAAATGAATTTGACTAAATTTAGCAAAAACAACCCTCATCTACTCTTAGCCATTAAAAATCTCATCATAAGCCAATAAAATAAAAGATATTATAAAATTAAAAAAAATACAATCTTTCGTGGAATTATGTTTCATGATAAGTAAATCTCATTAGTATTTCACAAATATATATATATATATATAATGAAATTACATTATTATCTCCCATGAAAACTCTTTGAAAATATCAGTCCCTCCTCTCCATCTTTGTCAATGTAAGTCCTTTCTGTTAACCAGGGGAAATATATAATCAACAATATATATATATATATATATATATTCAAAAAAAATAAGTACTATTATTATTTGCAGGGCCGAATCATCGACGGTGGGACGTCAAGTTGTCCGCATCAAGCGATCAAATCCAACGGGCGGAGAGAATCCAACCGCTATGGTCCCACCTGACTTCGAAAGCAAAGCAGGCCACGGATTCCAGGAGGGCCAGCTGTTCCGTAAAAACTTTAACTTACCAGAAGAAAGCAGTCCCCCTCGCACGTGCCTGACGTGACTCGTGGCACGTGTAACCTTATAACCCATAAATTTGAACGCGTGCCATGCACGTGAGAGATAGCTTGAAACTTTAGCTCCCTATCCTCCAACCCAACATTTGGAAAAGTATTAAAATACCATGAATTTCATCATTCAATGGATTTATTTCTCTATCTAAAATCATATCTAAAAACAGCGATTCAAACGCACTCTGAATGAAGTGGGAGAGGAGAGATTTGTTTGTTGAATTAGAAAACCAGCATTGGATTCTAAAGAAGGATCGCTTAGTGCCATTTATCAGGAGTTCAAGCTTTGTCGCTGGTCTAAAGAAATGGATAGCTGTTGGTTATAATAATGTTAGCAAAAACTTTTGCAACATTTCAAAAGATATCCATTGGAATGGAGAAAAAGTTTTTAATATTGTCAAAAAAGTTGCAAATGTCGATGTAATGCTGAGTCTACAATTATACATTCAACTACTTGTGTAACACGTTAGGAGTAGCTTTTCCTATGTTCAAAGTTTCAAACAAGCACCTCCTAGCATTATTTACTAAATTATATATACACACATCATAACATTGACATTATTCATGCCATTAAAATACCTTTTCTTAATCCCATATCAATCCATAAGCAATAAAATTATTATAAATTTTTAGCTACGATAGCTTTCAAATCTTTAGTTATTACA
Source organism: Calamus simplicifolius (assembly GCA_900491605.1). Taxonomy (NCBI): domain Eukaryota; kingdom Viridiplantae; phylum Streptophyta; class Magnoliopsida; order Arecales; family Arecaceae; genus Calamus; species Calamus simplicifolius. Next base: position 212,737 of record UESW01002070.1, on the reverse strand, counting down.
GTTTAGCTTCTCATGTTTAGTTAGCAGAAGAAAATTTTTACATGTTAATTTGTTTTTTACTGAAATACATTGTATTCTTAAAACATAAGAATTTAAACCACAAGAGAAAAATTCAGAACCAAAATGAATTTTAAGTTTAATTTGAGGCTAAAAGTATATTTTCATCTAACTTTTATATAATTGCTTGTTCAATTCGCCCATAAAATTTGTGGAAGCTGTTATTGTATTGCTATATTCTTAAAAAAAAAAAATCAGTTTAACAAAATTGAAAAGATGAGATTTTATTTTTCTGATAAGATTGAAAAGTTTACACATCTAGAATCTTGTTGTTGATGAGTTAAGATTCTTGAAATATTTAGCGAAATGTCTTTGAAGATATGTGATGCATATGATAATGACTCTAGAGCTATATTTGGGTCAAGATTTTAAATGACGCATTTATGCTAGAAGGTTTGGACCATAGACTGCCAGCTATAAACCTTGATGTTCCAGCTCACCAAGCTATCGATGCTATCTGATATCAACCGTCCCTGTCCATTTAGGATGATGGCAGCATTACGTCTAAATATGGAGACATTTCTATGTGATACAGTTAAAATTAATGTTCCCTGAAAAAATCTGGGCAGCTGCCATTTTCTCAGGGGAAGGCTCAACTGAATCACTACAGCCTCACTGTAGCAAAACAAGCCACTGCCAATAAAAAAAAAAGGGATGAAGGATGGAAAGTGTGAGAAAAAATAATGATATGATGATGATGATGATGATGATGAGAGATCACACCATCACAGCCAAAGTCTCAGACTTCCAGTAATGCCATTATCATGTTATCACCACTTATGCATGACACCATGGGATTGGGGGGTCTCCTCCAAAAAGATATCATGACTGTTGTTAGAACATTACAAGGACTAAAATTCATCTTGGAAGATTAAAAAAGAGGAAGAATGATGTTGCCATGAGGTAAAATAACATAGTGGAGAACGAGAACAAAGAATTTGAGATGGAGTGCCGTGTGGTGTGAAGGAAGCCTTCAAGAGAAAAGGCCAAGGCCATGAAGGATATGCCTGAAACCATGGGAGCTTTGCTGTCCCCTTTTGAGCGGTGGAAGCAATTAGAGATCAAGGAAAAGAGACTTGCCATCTAGTGGGCGTACGATGATGCTGTCCTCCTAACCAGCGACCATGGTTTTGGTGGAGGTTTGGGTGTGTGAAGGGACTAGCTCCGAGGTTTGGGTTGCAAGTCGTGGTGGGCCATGGAATTAATTTACCTTCTCCTTGAACTACTTAGTCCAAAGCAAAGTGGGATCTTTCCTGATGTTAACCCAGCTATAGAATACAATATGGAAAACAAGTGGCAGAAGATTTAGCCTGCAACGAAAAGGAAGTGGAAATTCCAGAGAGAATGATAATAGTCAAAAAAAAAAAAAAAAAAAAAAACCCTTCATTCTCTAGTATAATCAAAAAGAAAACACATCACTCAGTGACTGCCACGATTAATGCTTAGAATCTTTCAAATCCTTATTAAAAAAAAGAAAAAGGTAAGTACTGAATAACTTTAAAGATTATGCGCCAGCTTTAATTATGCTCTACATAGTATATATGTCATTTACAAAACTCAATCAGAACTGCAAAAACTAAACCAGCATGATTTTTTTTTTTTTTTTTGTGGCACTTGTACATGGACAAAATCTTTCTTCTGGCAAGGTCTCCATATCTCCTTTATATCTTTCAAAGATATTGTTGTTGCTATTTAAAAATATTATCCTGATTAGAAGCATGCAGAAAGTATCAGAATGCTGGGCAGCTACTTCGGATGTAAAGGAGAACAATGAGAATATAATTTTTTGCAGGTCGTATATTTTCAAATGGTATCAAATGAAAATCAATAAAAGGTTTCTAATTAAAACTCAGTACAAGAAATTATCTACTTTCTTCAAGAGGAATATGTATGAAAATAATGTATATACAATTATATAACAAATGTGATTTCAAATAAAGAGAACAAAAAAGTGCTTGCTAGCATTGCAGTCAAACAGTGGGGGAAGGAAGGCCAGTATGCTAGTAATTAATTTAATATTGACATTTGCGCATACCTATAACCGGTAATAAAAGGATAGCAAATAAGCAAATTCTAAATATGCCAAAACTTTATTATTACGGGCTCAAAAATTGTGTGTTTTAGCAACACAATTAACAAGTAAGAAGGATAATTATTGCCATGACATGGCAACTTCATACCATATCAATAAGTAGAGTTTGGCGAACTTAATTGCAAATATTTAAATCTATATCTCATTGATATAAGAGGAAGAGAAAAGGATTGATATTGCAGTCATTACATTACTTCAATAACGACAAACTTTAGCATCAACAAGCTTCAGTATTGATCAGCTAGAGATCCAGCATAAATGTGTCATGGACCATTTCTGCTATTAATTGTTTCAACTATAACAATGTAGATCATGTTTGTTATCATCAATCAATACTGTTAGGAAAGGTCCAACCTTGTTAAATACAAGTGGGTTTGCTTGCTGCCGTCTTTTAGGTTGTATCCTATTCTTTGATAGCCACAAGGTATCATAGAATAGTTATAACCATAATGTATCATTGATGGTAAAATGTTTGGAGGAACTTGCCTTGTTTTCTAAAGTTTGAAATATATTTAGGCACCTTTCTTACATTAAGAATGTATATACTTGAGCTTAACTTTTTAGGTGGTCACTGTGTTTGATAGCCACTAAGGATTTGTTTGGTAGAGCTGTTGGAAAGGGGGATAGCTATCAGTTCACAACAAGAGAATTAAAATATAGCGATGCCCAAATGCATCGCTAATGCGTCGTTAAACATGCTATTGCGACGCATTAGCGATGCAATGACGGCATTGTTACGATCGTCGCAATCTCACTTTGTCACAATTGCGTCGCTTAACAGCGACTCTCTGCGACGCACCAAATGCATCGCAATATATTGCGACGCCACTAAATGCGTCGCAATATTGCGACGCATCCTAAATGCGTCACTAATTTTAAAATTAATTTTTAAAAAATATTTGCAAAAAAACCTCATCGCAATTGAGTCGCTAATTAATTTATTTATTTTAAAAAAAAATTAATTAGCGACGCATTAGCGACTGAAATTGCATCTCTAATATTTTAAAAATATTATTAAATATTGCAACGCATTCAATTGCATCGCAATATTGCGATGCATTTAGTTGTGTCGCAATATTTAATAATAATATTTTAGATATATTAGCGACGCAATTTGAGTCGCTAATGTCGCTAATTAAATTTTTTTAAAAATTTGCGACGATAGGTTATTGCATCGTAATATTTAATAATAATATTTTAGAAATATTAGCGATGCAATTTCAATCGCTAATGCATCGCTAATTAATTTTTTTAAAAAAATAAAATATTAAAAATTAAAACGGTTAATACAATTTCATTACATTTAAATATTGATCGAAACATTCATCACTCATATTGATCCAAACATTCATCATTCAATTTTTAAAAATAATTAATATATTAAAATTTTGAAGTTTTCATGTACAAAATATAAAAAGTAAAAAAAAATACATCAAGAATCCGCACGATCACGTGAAGGCTGGAAACCCTGCGACATGCGGCTAACCATATCCTGCAACTGACGCATCTGCTCTCGCACGTCTGCAAGCTCCTATTGAAGGCCTCCCGTACGCTGCTCGAACTCGTGCTCAACCTCCTGCCGAACCTCCTGCCGAACGTCCTGTCGAACCTCCTGAGAACCTCTCCATGATAGATCTCCGAATGTCGTCTAAACGCTCGGCAGGAATATCGCCAGAATATCGCGAAGCTGGAGGCCTGATGGAGAAAATATGCAGAAGCTCTAGTGCCCAGACCATAGACCCTGCGGTTTCGCGGCTGGGCACCAACAGCCTCCAAAAATACACGTCGACTCTCCTCTGCTGAGAGTTCGACGGGCGTCTCCCCATCAGTGGAGTCGACCTGCGATGCCTGGGAGTGAAGCTCCTCGACTCGTGTCTTTGAATTATAAAATCAACAATAAATGAATCAATAAATTTCTCTAAATAAAATTTTAGAAATTAAACAGATACAACATAAAGCTAATTTCTTACCGCAACCTCCCGTGATCGTGTATCGACCCAGGAACCGTCCCTCCTGGTGTGTGTCGCCCTGAATAGACGAAACTCACCAGGATCTCTGCCCTCCTGCTCAGACTATAACAACAGAAAAATTGATATTAATAAAGTATATAATAAAAATTAGTAATTAAATTATTTATGTTTTCTTACCATACGGCGTCTGTGCTCCTGAATCGAAATGGAGCCCGAAGTGTGGCGGGAGAGACCCGTGCCAGGACCGCCCCTCTCGGATCGGCGGTTCGTGCTGGCTGATGCGGACCTCCTGTACCAGCCATCAGACTGCCAGCCTGCTGCCACTCGTGCCAAATACCCTCTGGCACATGCGCAGGACGCTGACCCGATGACCTCCAACGATGAAGCATGTCGGAGTATCGGCGTCCTGTAAGAGCTTCCCATGCTGCCCTAATGGCATCATGGCTGGCAGGTCCCACGTAAACTTTTTCTGCATTAAAATAAATAGTTAGTTTCAGAATTTATTAAGATTAAGAAATTTTATATCAGTGATAAATTATATTTAATAAGTTTACCTGAAACTCTGAAAAATAAAACTCCCTCGTGGCTGCAGATACATGGCGCCAATCGTAGCCACTGGGATCAGCACGCCTCTGAAATATGGAGCTGATGTGGCTCGATACATGATGCTGCTCAATAAATCTATTAAAAAAATGCATGTTTATAAGTAATTGACTTAAAAATATAAACATATATTTTTAATTAGTATATACTTACAGCCCATGAGCATCCAGTCGAAGTACGGTGCGGCCGACGGTGGAAGAACTCTCGGAGGTATGTGCCGATCGGCTGGATGATAATACCAATGCAGGATCACCGCCGATGCTGGAGAGATCGGAGGCTGTGCGATGTGTGGAGATCCGAAACTCTCCATCTCCAAAGCTCATGTGATCTGATGCGGCAGGGCTACGTCCCTGCTCACTCCGTCTGTCGTCGGTAGATCTACCTCGGCCCGTCATACTGAAAATACTAAAGATTCATGAATGTAATTACGATTAATGATTGAATATGTAAAAATATAACATTTATAAAAATAAATTGAAATTTAAAAAACCTCTATGTTTAGTCGGTTTCATTTGTTTCGTGAAATGTTGGTTCAACATCCGATGCTGTATCGGACTGCGATTCAGTTTCATTATCATCGGAAGGAAACCGAACATTTGCATCCGCAATTTCTTGGACATCACCATTTGGATCTCTAAGTGATGTTTCAGGAGCCCTTGTGTCATCCTCAATTGCATGCATTTCCATCTCATCCTCTTGAAATGCAGGGCACTCGGCTGATTGACTTGATGAACTCTCGTCTAATACGATTGTTGAATGTGGGACGATTTTAGAAACAGCCCACCAATCTCGCTTGTCGTTGCGCAAACTTGGATATCCGCAGTAAAACACTTGCTGAGCTTGGGATGCAAGGATGAATGGTTCATATTTCTGCAATCTTCGTCGATGGTTCACTTCAACTAAATTGTAGTCGTTATGAACCCTTTTGCCCACAGGAACTGTCGGATCGAACCAATCGCAACGAAACAATACGGTTCGTTTCATAGGCCAACCGGGATATTCAACTTCAACCACCTCTACTAACTTTCGTAATAATCCTGCATATTTGCTCCAACACTTTCTCCTTTAACACACACGCCCCAGTTCTGCGTGCCTCTTGAAGCTGCTAATCGTTCAATCTGAAATTTGTACCCATTAACAAAATAGCCAGTAGAGGTTGTTACGGTCTTCAATGGCCATTGCGATAGACATTTAATGAAAATATTATCGGTTGTGGACCATGGACCGTTTACCTATAAATTAATAAGCTATTCACAACCAATTCAAAAAATAAAAGCCATTATTGAAATTGATTGAGTGATACTACTCACAAATTCATAAAACCAGTAAGCGAACTCCGTTTCTAACTTCTGCCCAATTGCAACTTGACTGATGTCGGGATTCATCTGTCGTTGTCTATCACAATACATCCTTATGGGATGATAAGGATTAAAACTTCTGTTAGCAATTAAATATTATGGTATATTGCAATTTAAATTAGAAGTTCCAATTAAGCATTGAAGTATACACTTACTCAATATATGGATCGACTTCTCTACAGTTCATTAGGATGTAATAATGTGCTGCATTATACTCCATATCGCTAAGATTTCTTGACTTCTGCCCCCCAAATGAACGGCCGATACCTTTAAAAATTGATATTCTACCGTCATTAGGTTCTCCTTCGTCCACACATACGTCATCGTTACGACCAAGATTTCGGCTCCTCGTGTGGACGTGACCCTCAAAGTAATGCGAGGCAAAAGCTGAAACTTCTTCGACCAAGTGTGCATTACATATAGAACCTTCAACCCTTGCCTTATTACGCACATTATTTTTTAACTTCTTAAGGTACCTATATGTAAAGTTGAGACAAAAAATTAACCAATTTTCTCGCAATGAAATAATATTTGAAATGTCAACATGTCTTAATGATGTATATATTTACCTCTCGAAAGGATACATCCAGCGATACTGCACGGGACCAGCTATGCTCGCTTCGTATGGCAAGTGAACCGGTAAATGCTCCATTGAGTCAAAAAAACTGGGAGGAAATATTCGCTCCAGCTTGCATAAAATAATAGAATTTCCTCCTCAAGCCTTGCCATGGATGCAGAAGTAATGACTGCGGCAGACAACTCCTTGAAGAACAAGCTGAGCTCCGTCAATGCCTTCCAGACATGTTGCGGAAGCAACTCACGAAAAGCTATAGGCAATAACCGTTGCATGAAAACATGGCAGTCGTGACTCTTCATGCCGAACAACTTGAGCTTATGCATGTCCACACACCTACCGATATTTGAGGCATAACCATCTGGAAATTTTAACCCTCTAACCAGTTACATAAAACTTCTCGTGAATTTCTGTCAAGAGTGTAACAGGCTTTAGGATAGGTCCCGTCGGCACTCCTCCTCAAATCACCTCTTCTGCAATACTGATTAAGTTCTTCTCTTGACTTTGCAGTATCTTTGGTTTTTCCCGGATGTTTAGCACGTGTTAAATATGTTATCAAGAAATTTTTCTCGATATGCATAACATCCAAGTTGTGCCGGATGAGATTTGTGCTCCAATAAGGCAAATCCCAAAATATACTCCGCTTCTTCCAGTTATGTTCTTTACATATACGGCCATTTATTCTATCTGCATCTGGTTCCCAAGCATACCTCAACCCCAAATGCTCTATAGTATCAAATATATCCGTGCCGGACCTAACCGGTTCGGCGAATTTTGTGACTGCTTTGTTCTTCGGAAGGCGATCAAGTTACGCCTGTAAGGATGATTTGGGGGCAAGAACTTCCTATGATTATCAAACCATGACTGCTTACCACTCTTCTGCAATGTAAATGCATCCGAATCATACATGCAATGAGGGCATGCCAGACGTCCAGCAGTGCTCCAACCAGACAACATTGCATATGCCGGGAAGTCACTTATTGTCCACATCAAAGCAGCTCTCATGATGAAATTCTGTTTCATAGAAATGTCGTAGGCTACGACTCCTGTTTCCACAACATTTTCAATTCGGCCACCAACGGTTGCAGGAAGACATCAATCTTTTCCTTTGGATTTGATGGTCCTGGAACCAAAACTGTCAAAAACATTGCAGAATCTTTCATGCACTTCCATGGAGGAAGGTTATATACAGTCAGTATCACAGGCCAACATGAATACTGTTGCCCCGCTTGACCAAATGGTTGGAAGCCATCGGTACAAAGACCTAATCTCACATTCCTTATATCTTCAGCGAAATCAGGATGATTTTCATTGAAATGCTTCCAAGCTTTTGAATCTGATGGATGCCGCATTTCATCCTCTTTAGATTCATGTTCGGCATGCCATCTCATATCAGCAGCTGTAGCCTCAGATCTGTATAATCTCTGCAGGCGTGGAGTAAGAGGAAAGTAATGCATCCTCTTGTAAGGCACACTTTTCCTCCTACTTGTACTAGCTCCCCCTTCGCCATTTTTGTACCTCGATTGCCCACAAATCTTACACCATCTCAGCTCTGAGTCTTCACCCCAATATATCATACAATTGTTCAAGCAACAATCGATCTTATTAACTGGGAGCCCAAGCCCACGCAACAACTTCTTCGTTGAGTAAAAACTGTCTGCTACAACATTATCATTTGGCAAAATTTCCTTGATTAACCCAGCTACAGAATTGAACGCCTTTTCTGATAATCGATGTTCTGCCTTAATATTCAACAACCGAGCAGCCGTAGACAACTGGGAATGACCCTCACAACCAGGATACAATTCTTGATTTGCAGCACGCAACATATCATAAAATTGTTGTGCATCTGGATTTGGTTCTTCCATAAATGTATTCTGATTGAATTCATTACCCGATGCATTCATCACCATTTCTTCATATGTGTTTAAATTCACAAATGGTTCATCTACGGGAATTGACACTTGTTGGCTTGTAACAGCTGCTGAATTTCCTCTGGTTCACCATGACAGTACCAAACATCGTAATCAGGAACAAACCCCTTTTTACACAAATGCACCTTAACAGTTTCAACATCTCTGTAGGCTTTATTCTGACACCTGTGAAGTTGCATGGGCACCTAATCCTAGGCCCATCCATCCATTCAGGTTGGCTACATGCAAATGCGATAAATTCTTCCAATCCATTCAGAAAATCTGGATTAAGCAAGCCATCTTTTATCCTTGCATACATCCACGAGCGAGCCCCGCTCATTTTTGACCGACTTATACAATTTCTGGTAAACCATTAAAGGAAACCACATTATAAAACTATATTAGCATTACTAAATATATAACTAAATTATTTCTTTTACACAACTAGGTTAATAACAACCATTTAAATCATTTATAACTAAACCAATTTTTTTTTATACAACTAAGGTCCCTACCCTGCAAGGCCGGGCCACGGCTACGATCCTTGTGCTAGCAAGGACCGAGGCACAGGTTCATGCCAGGTTAATGCTAGGGCTTGAGTTCGGGCGGGCCGCAAGGCGGTCCGTTCAATCATGAGACTTCACAAGCATTCAAGTGTCCTAAATTAATTCCACCTTCACTCCATGTCTAAAAGGTAAGGCCCTATCCCATTCAAGAATATTTTTTGTGATATGTTATTCTGCTATTAATTATCATCGATCGTTTACGTTGAAATTTCAGCAGCATTTCCCCAT